>JACJUY010001191.1:24206-35040 GCA_014220935.1 Platorchestia sp. MABIK | reverse complement strand
ACCGCATCTGGCGCTTTTACTTCATCATTGACTGCATCTGACACTTTTACTTCATTATTGACTGCATTTGCCGCTTTTACTTCATCATTGACTGCATCTGGCGCTTTTACTTCATCATTGACTGCATCTGGCGCTTTTACTTCATCATTAACTGCATCTGACACTTTTACTTTATTATTGACTGCATCTGACGCTTTTACTTCATCATTGACTGCATCTGGCGCTTTTATTTCATCATTGACTGCATCTGGCGCTTTTACTTCATCATTAACTGCATCTGACACTTTTACTTTATTATTGACTGCATCTGCCGCTTTTACTTCATCATTGACTGCATCTGGCGCTTTTATTTCATCATTGACTGCATCTAGCATTTTTACTTCATCGTTTACTGCATCTGCCTCACTCCACACACTCCCCCATCTTCCTTGTGCTGTCTGGTAAACCNNNCCCCCCCCCCCCCCTCCGCACTTCTTAACCCCCCCATCTCCAACCCCCTCTTCCTCTCCCCACTTACTTAAAGCTGACCTGCTGCTCTTTCTGCTATCTCGGAGATGCCTGATTGTGGCAGCTGATAGCAGTGGTCGATAGCAGAGGCTGGTAGCGATGGCTGCTGGCAGTGGCTGAAATCCGTTGTTAATAGCAAGGGCTGATAACAGTTGTTCAGATCAGTGGCTGATAGCAGGGACTGATGGCAGTGATTGATGGCAGTGACTGATGGCAGTGGCTGATGGCAGGGACTGATGGCAGTGATTGATGGCAGTGACTGATGGCAGTGGCTGATGGCAGTGGCTGATGGCAGTGGCTNNACTGATGGCAGTGGCTGATAGCAGGGACTGATGGCAGTGGCTGATGGCAGTGGCTGATGGCAGGGACTGATGGCAGTGACTGATGGCAGTGACTGATGGCAGTGACTGATGGCAGTGACTGATGGCAGTGACTGATGGCAGTGGCTGATAGCAGTGGCTGATAACAGTTGTTAATAGCAAGGGCTGATAACAGTTGTTTAGATCAGTGGCTGATAGCAGGGACTGATGGCAGTGGCTGATGGCAGGGACTGATGGCAGTGGCTGATAGCAGTGGCTGATGGCAGTGGCTGAAATCAGTTGTTAATAGCAAGGGCTGATAACAGTTGTTTAGATCAGTGGCTGATAGCAGCTGCTGATGGCAAAGGCTGACAGCAATAATCACTAGCAGAGGCTGATAGCAGAAGAGTATCAGCGGTAAAGTTAGCAATGAAGTCCAACACCTGATTTAATGGAATTATTCGGGTGTGTCCTCACGATCTCAGTCTACTGAATTCTTTGTTTTGTGATTTCAGTTGCGAAAGGAATGAAGTACAAAAATGTCTGTAGTAGTAAATGGCCTTTTGTGAAACTAACACCTTTCAAAATTAAGGCAGCGCTCATTGTCATTATTTAATGACTTTACATATTTTAGATTCAATATGGTCGCATGAGGAATATACTGTAATTTGAAACGCACACTGTGATTGACACTGCATTTGTAAATTTACCTTTTTTGTATGTATGCTTCAGATTTGGTTTCAAAATGTGTGAACTCGATGACCTAAAGCGTGAAGAATTTCTTTCTTTTTCATGTGTTCATTTTCCTTTGACAAAATTGTCCTTGCGGGTCTAAATGCTACTGCCTGCGAAATTAATGTTCTCTGTTTTTGAAATTTCTGTTATTAACACTTCGGTCGCGATGTGAGCCACCGGTGGTCATGGAGGAGATTTTCATCACGCTTCCGACCGACTAGTGGTTACAAACTCAATTTTCATGTGTACTTAATCAAAACTAAAAGAAAGCGCAATTCCTTCAATGTTTGTTATTTCTTAACTTCATAGCTAAACTCGACTTTAAATTGTACTTGAATATTGACCTACAGTTTAAACTACCGCAGTCAAAGTGTTAACGCAGCTTGGGTGGAATGTGGCGAACGATTCATGAAAGAACGAAATACTTTCACTGAACGAATATCATCCAGAAACAGCATTAACAGAGGTGTGTAGGATATGCATGCATATTTTTAAAGAAAAAATGCGGAGTCATATTTACAGCAAGTCAAACCAAAATAAAAATGAAATATTGATAACTTACATCATAACGCACGGTGTCTCTGCCAGTCTTCCTAATTTTGTTCATTTTGAAACAGAGATTTCTCACCAATAGATCAATCAGACAAATTCAGTGTGAATTAAACATTAGGTTGGTGGCTAAAAAGGCATACCATTTAAAATTGCAATAACTTTTTTCCCAGACAGGATAGGGAAATAAAACTGGTAAATTGGAAAGAGGAAGATTTCATTTTTCATTTTTATATTAATTTGTTAGTTTGTAACCCTAATTTCCGAATCGAATTCATGTCTTCATCTTGGATTAGAGCTCTCAATACTTCAACATTTTCCTCTGAGCCTTCAGGAACTTTTCTTGCAGATCTTCCCTTGTTAATGTTTCTCACAATAAGCTGGAAAGTTCCTTTGAATCGTAATTTTGTTAGATTTGAATCAGTATTCCAAGAAGAATTTCCTCTGAGTTCCGATGATGGATCCAATTTTCGTCATTTATTCGATGATGAACTTGTATCGTTGAAGAGTCACTTGTGCCATGTTTGCTGATCACAATAACTAGTGCACACGTGCTGGTCGGCATTAATCTGAAAAATTTATCCCTTCTTTCTTGAGTTTAATTCGATTGTGCAAGTCGATGCTGTTAGGCCTTAGTCTGAAGAATTTCACCCCTTCTTTCTTGAGTCGAATTCTCTCGTGCCCCTCGATGTTGTCCAGCGCTATACCAGAGAATTTCCTCGCTTCTTTCATGTGTTTAGCTCTCTCTAGCTACTCGGTGTTGCTCTGCATTATTCCGTAGAATTTCCAAACTCCGGTCAAGGGTCAATTTAGCTCTAGCTTCTCATTGGCGAGCAGCATTGCTTCGTCTTGCCATTTCGCGTTGTTCATCCGATCGTCGTCAGCGTTTTTCTTGTTGTCGAAGTCTTGCTGCTTCTCTCTTGCGTTTGGACACATTTCTATCCTTGGTGGCCTTTTTTCCATAGTTTTATTCTGAAATGTCGTCTATCATCTCTTCGAAGCTTTTCAAGAAAATCACAATTTCGAAAACAATAACTCAAGTTCCAAAATCTTGGGCCTTAAACTAAGTGTTAGCCAGGTTACTGGTCAAACGAATTTAAAACATTTCTTTTCGCATTATCAATAAAAAATATCAAAGCGACATGATGAATTTCAACAGAGAAAGCTCCATAGAAAATTTGTATTTGTAAAAATAAGCCGATTGCGTATTCTGGATACCATAATCAAGAGGGGGTCACACAGACAGACGGAGGGACGGACGGACGCGGCTCCTTTTATAATAGTGATCTTCTCTCCTGCACCCTTGTTGTTCTTACTTATTTGAAGGGTATATCAGATACGTCAGA
The DNA here is from genome assembly GCA_014220935.1 of Platorchestia sp. MABIK. Taxonomy (NCBI): domain Eukaryota; kingdom Metazoa; phylum Arthropoda; class Malacostraca; order Amphipoda; family Talitridae; genus Platorchestia; species Platorchestia sp. MABIK. Next base: position 31,604 of record JACJUY010001191.1, on the reverse strand, counting down.
AAACATTTCATTTTGTCCTTTCGGGAGTTCTAGCTAGGTTACTAGTGTACACGGCCCGTCAAAAATGACGGGATTCAATACATTTCTTGAACAAATTTTCGTTCGAGTGGAGTTTCCATGCTTAAGCTTTTTTCACAGGTAACTTATTTTTCTTGTGACAGGAATAAACACTTAGAAACAGTATTTTTGAACCTCAACAGAAGTAGTTATAGCTATTCGTGTCATATCCTAGGTACAGAAATTCAGCATTACTGAAATTAAGCAACTGCGAGCTTGTGTATGTATATTGTCATATGCAATACCCCGCCGAACTCGGTATCCACGACACGGACTCGAGTAAATAAGGCTCTGGATCTCTAACTTTTTGAAAGTGACTTATTATAGTGCCCTTGTACAGCGAAAATGAGTGTATTAATTTTCAGGTGAACTGAAACCATTACAAGACCGCCAGCGCAAATTTCTTCCTATCTATTCTTAGGAGCGTGACGCGAAACATATAAATAAATACACGACGGTCATTCTTTGTAGTAGAAAGTCTCCTATTTCATATATTTGAATAGTTATTGGAATTTTAAAAGGTATACATTTTTAGCAACCATCCTGTATACTGCACGCAAAATAAATGCTGTCTTGAGTATGTGCGTAGAAGTAGCGAATTAAGTAAATCTCTAAATCCACTTCACAATGATTCCTAAATAGTATAATGGGTGTTGCTGAGCTGAAATTACACACGAGAATAATAATTATTGAGGGAACGATTAAGGAAATCATGCATGAGAAGCAACAAATAATTAATAGGTACTGAAATAGTTAGTGGGCTGCGCCCTGATAATCCATTTCTAACCTATAGGGTCTCGATTTAACTTGGGTCTCGATTTCACTTGGGTCTTGATGTACGGCTCTGTTTGACGTCGCACGTTTCTGTATCCCAATATCTGAATGATTTAAATATAAACGCAATCTGAGCTTAAGATTCGTAAAACTATCATCTCACGTATTTTTCACGCATTGGATTAAGAACAAGCAGCGAAATTAGTTTCTGTGTGTTGGTTTGTTTATTTGTTCTAAACGCGCGTGTTGTGCTATATTTTCTATAAATTGTGCTCAGTGAACTGTTTCATGACGTGAAATAATTTAGGACTGTATTTTTGTCAGTTCATTAGTGTTTCACATTTTTCGTTTTTCCTGAAAAAAAACAATCATTCCTATTACATTGCTCGTATTTAATTTCAACCACTGCTCTAGGCATTAAAATCTTTTCTCTTTTCCTTCCACAACAAATAAAATGCGATTAATATTTTTATTGAAAATATTTTTAAATCCAATATGTTAGTTTTTTTAGGCGCTTTCCGGAAATATTTCGTTTTGTTTATTGTTCTTTTAATATTAAAACGTTTTTGTTAGCCTGGTGCAACAGCTCTTTCTTGTTTCTGACTCCAAGGAATTTTTTCAGCCTGTATTATTTTGAAAGGAAATCAGGAAAAATAGATTGATGCGTGGCAAAACAATTTTCCCGAGGCTGGTTGTTAGGTAAGCACTCGTTGATGACTATGCACGAAAAACTTATCTCCAATTTCCGAAATGTCTATTTCTTAGTTTTAGATGGAAAATCACTAACTTCCACCCATTCTACTCACAACTACTGCGGAGATCTTAACTCTTGTGTGACTGTAAGAAGAAACTATCCTCCGAGGCATTTTTTAGTAGTTTCAACAGTTTTTATTTATTATCTTTCGGTCTTCTCGTGTCTTGAGCAAGATTTCTATGAGGATAATTTTCAAATTTTTCTTTTAATTATATATGTCTTTAACCCTGACAGATTTCGTAAGATTTGTTTATCAATTTAAGACCTTTATTTTAAGAAATATCTATACCCCAAATTGGCTGTATTGCATTTCATGTATCAACCTTTCCTGGGAACGAAAGTTTTTTTCTTTTCTTTCCTTTTCTTCTGAGTGTTTCTATATCAAAGTCTCTGTTTTTCCTCTTCGTTTGTCAGTTGAGTGTTTAGCCTCTTTTCATGCTTTTTTCTGACCTGCAACAAACAAAGACAGATTTTTTACCGCATCGCTCTAAGTTCATTCAGTCGCTGTTATAGACATTAGAATACTTATTGTGGTTTTTCACCGATTTGGTATGAGGCCCTTTATATCAAGAAACTTTCATAAACCAATGTGTTGAATTTTTGTATTAAAATGTTTTAAATATACCGTTTTTCTTTCTCGAAAAAAAACACTGACGACTGTGATGAAGCGCGAGTACTTCGAAGAAACGTTCCCTTGAACTATTTAACATGACTTCGTCAATTTAACGGCTTCTTCGGAATGGAGCAACACTGCTCGAGTTCCAATTATTGTGCTCGAGTACATTGTACTTTCCAAGGTACCCCGCTCAGTTGTGAGATAAAATAACTTACTGACACTCTAGTCTGACTTTCCCGTGCTGTGTAATCAAAGTTCCTTGACCTATGTAATAAGAAATTGATGTTTTCTTCGTTCTTTTCAGCTCGGATGGGAAGCAGCCAAGTATTTCGACCTCCCTTCGCCTCCCCACTACACCCATGGCTGGGTAGCAGCGCAGGAGGGGACACCAAAGTGGGGGGCAGCCCTCCCTCCCCGTGGCATTCCCCATTCTCTGGGAAAACCAACAACGGCGCCTATCCCCATTCCTCCTCCCCAGGGTCCCACCCATCTGCATATCCCCAGTACCCTTCCTCAGCAAACCTCTTCCCCAGTTTTCCCACCAAAGATGACCCCATGGGGGGCCTGCAGTCCAGCGGGGGAGGGATTGGGGGAGGAGGGGGAGGCGGTGGGGAAGGCTACAACATGACAGGATCTATAGGGGCTATGGACACTTCCTCAACCCTCGACCTCAAGCACTCGGCCATGCTCTCCCCCCTGGCTGTGTGTGGCAAGAGTGGCAGAGAAGGTGGGGGTCTCTTCAACACCAACACCAACAGTAACAACACCAGTAGTTCCACCAATAACCAAGCCAACCCCCTACACCCCGCCCAACACCAACACCACCACCATCACCACCAACAACAACTCCAGCAGCACCAGCAGCACCACGGGGTCCCCGCTATGATGACCCCTGGAAGTTACCAACACAGCAACACCTCTTCACTAATGGATTGTTCCATGCCCCTTTTACCTGCATCCTCCTACCCCCACTACCCCCACGGCACAGGAGAGTTTGGGTACTACGCCACGACCCCTGGGTTCTCTGCTAGAGATAAAAGTAAAAGCAAAACAAGGTCCTCCGCCGGTAAGACAAACTTCGTGACTCTCACACAAGCCCTCGTGCTCCAGAAACTTGTGTGTTCATGTCACCGTAATGCGAATACCGTTCTCTTGCCTTGAGTAGTTCTTGAGCTTGTATATTCCGATATCTATGTTTGCCACTGATAAATGCGAGTCATTTTTCTTAACTTATCCTCCCATGAATACTTGTATTCAGATTCCCGTTTTTGAGCAATGAGGGTGCATGGTTCACGGGATTTTACATGAACATTATCAGTATAGGTGCAGGATAGTTTTCAATTAATTTCTCGCATTGTGAATTTGCCGTTTTGTTCTTGTACAAGGAGAGCTGCTCATTCAGTCTTTATCTTTGCCAAAGACTTGATCATTTTATGAAGAATTTTATGACTGACCTTTGTGTTAATTTCAAGAACGGAATTCGCATTACTGCTAGATGGACACACAAATTTCTTGTATGCACAGCCCGAGCGCTTACTTACTTTCGCTGCTCGTCATTTCGAGGAGCAAGTGTTCGTGCGGGAATTCTGCGGTATTTCAATAATTCAAAAGCGCTTACGCTCTCACGTCATTTGCTTTATGTGCCGAATGATTTTTAGTTATAAAAATTTCTGAGAATCCGTACGGAATAAAGAAAAATCTACTAATATTTTCGCCATTTCCTGATGAATTTGACATTTTGTTATCTCACTCTAATACTCAAGAATGATAATGCCCGTATGGTCCATGGAATATCCTCTAAGCCTTCTATAATTCTTATGTATTTTAAAAATCTCCAATTGTGGCTAAAATTTCACGAAAATTAGAACAAGCCCTTTAAAAACAACAACAAAACTTAATGTAAAGTAGTTCTCATTACGTTTCATATTATTAAAAACATATAACTCACACAACCTGCAGATATAAGACAGTGTTTCGAAGCTGCCAAGGTAGCTCGTCAGTGGCACAGGCGAACTTTAAACTGAATTTTGGTGATACTTTGAGCTGCTGGGAAGAGCTTGGTTGGCTTGAGCTACGGGCGTTGAAGAAAAACACTTCTTGAAACAAAAGAGTCTCGTTTTGGCCAATATGATCATTCATTACATATCTGAAGAAATTAGCGAGAACGAAATGAAGTGTACAGGTAATGCGTGCTAAAGGATAACCCAAAAAAGAATACAAAATAAATGATAGATGACGATTGGATATATTGACTTTTATAAGCACCCTGCATGCATTTGTAACTTCCAGAAATCATTTGAAGGTTGAACATTTCTCTTTCTCAGTAAATGCAGCTCGTGTGTCTCAACTCAAAATTGAAATACGCTCTCAAAGTAAATAAAGACATATCAGAATCAGACTTAGTAACCCAAAATACCGCAGAATGTCCGCACGCTCGCAAATTCCCTAAATTCGATGGCTGGAAGAAAGTAATCGCTTGTGGAACGCCGGGCGGAGTTGCTTCTCACTAACACCTACACTACCGCCTCACTAACGCTCCTCACTAATAACGCTAATGTCTGCACTACCTGCACTAACACGGAAGTTTCGGTCTCTAACTTTAAGGTTATTTTTCTGTTTGAGTGATAAACATGAATTATTTTGAGTGTGGTGACCATTTAGAGATTTCTTTCTTCCTCTTGCACGCTGAGCGTACGGTGACTTCACGGTGCTCATAATTTCCTTCCCCTTTCTTATTGGTCTCATTGCAGCTGCGTATGCTCATTTTACTTCTTTTTCAATATATTTTTTTTTCAGATACTAATTGCATTAGTTTAGCCGACCTCGTTCTCGAAAACATAATCTTTACCACCCAAATCCTAGCTTTTTCTTGTCTTTGCAGTTGATGAGCGCTCTGATGAGTTAGATTTATGACGAAATAGGTCTTAAATTTTTCCAAATTACTTTTCATGAGTTTCTGAATGAAATTTACCGCCGTATATTTCTCTGTTCCCGTCAATGTGTTTTCCTGGGAATGTTTTCCATCTTCAATGTGCCTTCTTGAAATTTATTTTTCACATTCGTGATCCATTTATGAGCAGATTCTGCAGGGTAGGCACTGATTCATGAATAATAATAATGAGGTGTAGTCGATGCTTCAATACATTAGTATTACACCATGGATTTTCTAGTCAGTAAATGCCCACCTAAAGAATGAAGCATATTTGCTAGGAAAGATAGAGTTGAGCTACTAAATATTTCTCTTCAGAAAATAAATATTTTATTGATAGTTCATATTTTATCTGCTTATCTAATTTAATGTTGGGCGTATGTATAATTGTACTTAATTACTGAAATCCAAACAAAGAATAATAGCTCCTCCTTCCACTCTTATCTTATTTCCAACAAACAATTTACAATTTACTGCACGCAATGATTTACGACAAATGTTTTTAAGGTAGCTCTCCTTTTGAAGACGTTAAATTTTTCAAATTCTTTTAAACAGTTCTATGCTGAATCGCTCAATTTATTAAAGACGCTTGGATTCCATCATTATCGGCTTTTTTGGTTCCTATACTCCATATGTAATTGCAGGTATAGAGTGTATTTCCGAGTCGTCTAATCTTGACATTAGTTGTTGATGTTATCATCTCAGTGTTTTTATATTCCCAAAACAATAAGTGGAAATCTGAGTTAGTTTCCGAGTTAGCATGCAATCTGAGTTAGCATGCAATTAATTACTTCATAACTCTTCAATAGTTATTTCAAAGTTACACTTAATTTTCTGTCTACAGTGTTTGAGGTGTTTACTCCCGTACACTTTTCTTCGCACTTTTGCTAAGGTGCAGTGCGCACGATCAACTGACGCAACATTTTCCTCACATTCAAGTAACTTATGCCCTCTCAGCCAAAGTAAGAGTGAAGGCATGGATTTTTTACTCATACGCACGAATTACCTCCTTTGATGCTCAACAATCGCTGCTGATCATCTCAGTTAAGAGGCGGCCTCTAAATAGAAGCGTTGCGATCTCTGTTTGTTTTGTGCGCTTTTTTCCAAGACATGCTATTCGTTTTCCACGTTTTAATGAAGCTTCTGTGGACGGACGGTTCTTAAGAATGAACAGCAATGAACGTAATGAGTTAAGTAATGATTTTGATCACCGTGTTTGGGTCTCGCGCTCTGCTTTTTTCAGTCACGAGAGTTAGACAAAGTTACTCATAAATGTATTCTGCGAATACGACGGCACACTGATATTATTATTACTATTATGATAATGTGCCGGTATTACATGATGATATTTCACCAGTGTAACAGGGGTTGCAACAGTGTAACAGAGGTTGCAACAGTGTAATAGCATATTGTCGAGCGGTTACCGCCGCATCATAATTAGAACATGGGCCTCTCAACACAGTTGCAGCACATGCACTGTTCTGTACCGTTGTTACACTGAGCAGCCAACGTAGCATTGAGTGCAAATGTTCAGCATTTTGTTGTACGTGGCGCGTCAGCGTCTAATTTTATCGGCAGAGAACGATGCAAAAACTGACGATGTTGAGATAGGCTAGGCTTGCTTATCTTTAACGTGGCGAGCAGTGATGGAGAGATTATGATTATCAGGAAATCTTAGCATCAGCACACCCTGCTCGAAGATTTACTGGGTCTCTCGTTAAAAATAAAAGCAAGACTGTGCGGCAGTTTAGCGCAGCCATTGCAGGAGCTATAAATTACGAACTTCCTTCATTGATCTCACAGGACTTGAGGGAAATAAAGGGGACAGTTAAGAGCAGCGTCAGTGAAGCGCTCCAAGCTCAACAAAAAGTAAAAATTTGAATTGCATTCTACATACACAGAGGAAGTAAAACACAACATGCTCCGTACCAAAAAAAGACACCAACATTAGTGTATTTGAGATGTAGATTGAGAAACTGAACTACATTGACTGAAAAGTTCTCTAAGCGAGAAACAGGCGTAGAAAAAAGCATTCCAAACGCAATGAACTCGCAAATTTTATTCGAACATAAAACAATAGTTTGATTCTTTAGCAGACTGTATACAGTCTACCGGAAGGAAAAAAAAAAGTTATGTCGTAATCATGAATACTTCCAGCTCAGTGAATGGGCAGTTGTGGAATGTGTGGTGACATGGGGGATGTGTGGTGACAGGCGGGATGTGTGGTGACAGGCGGGATGTGTGGTGACAGGCGGGATGTGTGGTGAC
>JACJUY010001190.1:125441-146462 GCA_014220935.1 Platorchestia sp. MABIK | reverse complement strand
TATTAACCTTAGAGCTTTTGACAGGCTCTCCGAGTTTGACGAATAACAACCTCATTAATGAACGATATTAATTTCCATTCATTTACTTTGCATGATGCTCATTTATTATTGAATGATGATCATTTTTTTTGAATGATTTCATTTATTAATGAACTATACCATTTACAAGTTGATTTGATCCAAATGAATTTTGATTTGATCCCCCCGAAATTAAATTTGCTCCAAGTGAAATATGATTTGATCCTCGGGAAAATAGAATTGCTCCAAGGGAAATTTGATTTGCTCTTTTCACTTTAAAATCATACCATAAGAATTTACCGGCTTTATAGTGTTATTTGATAGAATCATAGTGAAATTCATTTTTTCTTTGTGAAGTAGTTTTATTCCAACATTGCGTTCAAAGATACAGAGTTTTTACAGAGTGTAATTTACAAAAGAATACAGAATGTAATTTTCGTTGTATGAACCATTACTCTTTGTCCAACCGTTACACAAAGGAGTCGTTTCTCAGACACTTTGAACAAAGAAACATCACAGAGATACCGCCGCGTTGCACATTGCTGCACATCACGTTGCACCTTGTGTAGACTTGCTACTGTCATCAGCAACAAGTGTACACCTCAACTCCAAACATCTTCATCTTTTAGAAACCAAAACCTTCAAGATTAAGTATAATAACACAAGTACTCATATTATATTATACTCAAGAAGTATAAAATGCTGCCGCAACTCGTCAAGAAGACCTTATAAAAATCCATTAATGAGACAATAATTGTCAAAACTTGTGCAAGCGTTCTAATATATGCTTACGTTTCATTTTGTCATGCCTAGTTATTCAGTTTCAGCAGTATTATTCTTTTGATCATATTACTGTACTTTTTCATCAAAATGCATTTGTACACGAGTTATCAGTACAATATGTTTTTATTATTTTTTTGAATTTTCAAACGGGTTTTATCAATATATTGTCCAATCCTGCTAGGGATTGCGACCTAAACATGGATAATGATGATTATAGAAATGATTTATTCGTAAGGGTATCATCTACCGGATGATCGTTGGTAGGAAATAACCCTTGGATAAGACAGCTACTGGATGATCGTCAGTAGGCCACCGGTTGAACATGTCATCCCAATACTCTGCACACCATTGAAAGTCCCTTTGCTTATATATATTTTACTGATCGATTAATTAATTAAAGAACTAATTAATTTATCAGCTTGTGTACAAAATGAATTAAAAGGTTATTAATTGTTATTTAACATCAATTAAAATATAATTATTGCTAATTAATATTAAATAACTATTAGAGCACTATTTTGATAATCTAAATAGAGGGTTCGAACCAAAGTCCAACCCTGTAGTTATGACAGTATATATTATTTTAAATATTTCAAATACACAAGCTAAAAAAATTACGTAATTTTGATATTATAACTACAGCAAATTAAAAATCAATTGGATTGACAGCAAATTAAAAAAGAGCAAATCAAATTTCACTTGGAGCAATTCTATTTTCACGAGGAGAAAATTAAAATTTACTTGGATCGATTCTATTTTCACTAGGAGCAAATTAAAATTCCCTTTGAGCAATTATAATTTCGCGAGGATCAAGTCAAAATTCAAATGGATCTAATCAACTTGTAAATGGTATGATGTGCACGGCCCGCAAAAAAATGACCGGATTCAATACCTTTCATGAGCAAATTTTCCAAATGTGGATGACAAACAAATATATCGTGAAAATTTTTTGTCAATATTACGTAACCTATGCTAACCATTCCTAGCCGAACCTATCCTGATAAAATGTCAAACATATCAATGCATGTATAGGCCATCTTTTAATGTTATACTGAGGAATTCGGTATCCATGACACCGCAAGCCCAGACATCCTATGTTTCTTTTAAGAAGCGGACACGAAATAAATATATAAATAAACACATAACGGGTATTATAAGGTTAGATGATGATTATTTATTTTTGAATGATATTCATTTCCATTGAATGATGTTACTTTATAATTGAATGATGTTCATTTCCATTCATTGAAATGGATATATTGTGCACACGTCAACGTGTATCTCATTTGATTAACAAAGGAATTAACCATCATCAAGCGCTCACTTAGCGCTTATTGCGCGCTATCGAGCGAATGCAACGACGCTAGAAGCTCAATGCAAATGACTCGCTAATTTCGTACGCTATTCCATTCATCAATTATCACCTGGCCAATAATGAACAGTCAACCATCAAACAGTCAACAGCCAACCCTCATATGTCAACAGTCAGCAGTCAACTCTCATGTGAGCATCTGGGCGATATAATTAGCAGCCTTATGTACTAGCATTGTGTCGTTGTGAAAGACTTAACTATTGAGTAATGCTAGTCAAGGTGATATCTCGTATATTGCTGAAATTGAGTCAATTAAGGTGTCTCGTGTATCGCTTATATTGAGTTAAGATGTCTCGTATGTTGTTCAAATTGAGTTAAGATGTCTCGTATATTGTTGAAATTGAGTAAAGATGTCTCGTATATTGTTGAAATTGAGTTAAGATGTCTCGTACATTGTTGAAATCGAGTTAAGATGTCTCGTATATTGTTGAAATTGAGTTAAGATGTCCCGTATATTGTTGAAATCGAGTTAAGATGTCTCGTATATTGTTGAAATTGAGTTAAGATGTCTCGTATATTGTTGAAATTGAGTTAAGATGTCTCGTATATTGTTGAAATCGAGTTAAGATGTCTCGTATATTGTTGAAATTGAGTTAAGATGTTTCGTATATTGTTGAAATTGAGTTAAGATGTCTCGGATATTGTTGAAATCGAGTTAAGATGTCTCGTATATTGTTGAAATCGAGTTAAGATGTCTCGTATATTGTTGAAATCGAGTTAAGATGTCTCGTATATTGTTGAAATCGAGTTAAGATGTATCGTATATTGTTGAAATCGAGTTATGATGAGATCTCGTACATTGCTAAAATTGATAGCTGTGACTGGCCATTGAGTTGTGCTAGTTAGACACTAAAATGCTAAATTTTCCTTGTCGTTAGGATCGTTGTCATGTTCAGAAGTCCACTTAAGATTTTGGAAAAAAATGCTTTAGACTCGAGTTGAGAATTGATAAATGCCGCGAAACAGATAAATTGTCGTGCATTTACACCGGCACGTACATGAGCAATGCACCTGTTGGTGCACATGTGGCACAATACGTGGGGACGTGGTAAATGACGTGGTGAGCGCCTGTGCCATGCGAGATGATGTCACTCCAAAGCATCATTCTACCATCTATTCATTATACATTATTCAACATCATTATATAATTATATCTTTATATAATCATTATTGCATCATTATTTTTGCTAAATCATTTTATACTATAGCATCATCATTATAGCATGATTATATATCATTATATAATCATTACAGCATCATTTTTTGGTTCACTGATAGTCAACACTCTCATCCAAACATGACCAGCAGCTTCACATCCTGGCAATACAATTTCAGTTCCCTCAGACCAAAGAACGAATTTCTGAAACTTACTTGCGTTGTCTGAAAGTTCTATGGTACGTTTTGAATGACTTTCAAAATGCTGTTTCGGCAACAGGGGAGAGTTGCGAGGTCTAAAACTTTTGAAATTGTACCTCCTCTACTGGTGGTTCAGTGTCTTACTTTTATGCCAGGGCTTTCAATAAATTTTACATCTTTTTCAAGCAATCACTGGAGTTTTTTTCACTATTTTCAGCAAGTTTTGACGTACATGAACACTGATCTTCTGATGTGCATCTGACTTTGGCAAGTTGGTGGTTGTTCCATTAGTCTTAAATTCATGAATCATCGAACCGACGATACAACATGGTACATTTTATTGGACAGAACTTTTTTTTGTGTAAAATTCCCTTTTGTATTAGTTGAATGACTGGCTTTACTTCCGGCATGATATGGGAAGGCGACCATCAGCAGTGTCAGCAAATTTAAAATTGATCGAATCATTGTTTTCATCTGAACTACGTAGGATCTTTTCATACAAAGGTCTAGAACGCGAGAGGATTAATTCGTTTATATTTATATTTTAAAAAGATGGACATTATTTCAAAAATATTTTCCTGGAATAGTTAAATGTTTTCATCATTCAGTGTCAAAGTATTTGTCACACACAAATCCGTACTCTTGAAAAATCCCACGTGTTCAAATGAGTTTCTTCGAGTTTCGTGAACGTTGGTTTACGAACATTTTAACAAACGTAGAGCTTCTTGTGTGTAAATATTTAGTCCCTCTCCCCCCAGTATATTTGCTGCACTGTAATGATGAAAATAATTTTGTTCTATGTGAGATAATCTCTCGCTAGTGGACAATAGAAAGTCTAGGTGGTATTCAGGAAGACGCAATTTAAAAATGGCTGAAATTATCCACTCGTTGATCATGCTTCTGCTGGTTTCTTTCAAGTCGTTTTAAAACAAAAGGGTCAGAAAGTTCTGAAAAACAATAATAACGCGCTCTTCTGAAGTACCATTTCCGTACACATCTTAGAAAAAATTGAGTCCATTTTGAAATCATTATTCTCAAGGAAATACTATTCTTAAACATTACTTTTGTTTTTGCTGTTTTCAGGACACTCAACAGCTTACTGAAATGCCTTGGAAAATAATTAGGTTAATTAGCTTTATTCTATCAAATGCAAAGTACCGTGCAAAAACATCACGAACTTTCATTGTAGCTCAGCAATGTAAAGTATTTATGAACAAAATAGTAACTTTTATCTCAGCTTGGCAATTTAAAGTACTCTTGGACAAAATATTGTGTGATATGAGTGTGTATGACTAATAATGTTCAAAAAACTCCTAATGAGAGAAAAATGTAATTGAGCATAATTAGATAAATTTTATGATTGGAAATTTAGAGTAAATGCCTGATTAAATAGAAACAATATTTTAAAAAATTGATGTCTTATTAATAAAACCGTGTGAAAATTATTTTTAAAACCATTTTTCTTTGAAACATTAGCAGAGTAAAATTTTTTCTCACCCTTATTTCTACACAACAAAAAATGTGCGTCGTGAAATTAACTCCGTTTATAAACTAAATCAGTTTCGTGTGCATATTGGGGGGTGGTTTTTTCCTCAATGTGAATGAATTGGGATCAGTCAGTGGGTTGAATTCACCACATATGAGATAGTTTCTCTATTCATTTAGGTATTCGTTGCGAACAATGATGAACCCTGCGACTCAATTCATTATTGAAGTTCGTAGCTTCCATAATCTCATCCCTGGGACTTAAAACTTTATTCTTGTAGAAATTTCTACAGTAGTTGAGGGATTACAGCTCAGTGTAATCAGTGAAGGGGCTCAGAACTTGCGCTGTAACAAAAATTCACCAGTGAAGCAAATTTTCTCTTCTTGGGTGTTCAATTTTGCATTGGGTCAGAGAGTTACCGTTGCCCGTAACACTTCAGGCGGCTAATTTGGTTCATTGTACACTAGATAAAAAAACTGGGAGTCCGTAACCGAGGTTTTGACTTAATACTTTTCCCTCCATCTGTGAATTTGCGATATTTTTTGGGCTCGTAAAAAACAATGAACATACACAAGCATGACTCGGTCGTAGCCTGGTATAGTGAGAAATCGTCAGTTAAACTGAGGACGTCGAAGAACTAGAAAATGCTTCCTTATGTAAGGAACGAACTTACTGTCTCTCGTAAAAAATGCATATACATACTCTCTAAACTTTGGGAAATATATTGGAATCAACATAGCGGATTTTTCACAATCAAACTTAGATACATCAAAAATTTACATGATTAAGGGCTCATCGATGATCCATAATTGCACACTCAAAAACATAAATCGAATGGACTTCATTTCATTATGGTCTACTAGAACTCTGTTTGCATCGATGCCAAAACACTCCAGCAGTAATTACTTTTCAATTAGAAAATCAAAACACATCGCAGCAGAGTTGTAGATAATTTAGTATTTTAAGTTTGTGTTAATGAACTGTCGTGAAAATTAACACATGCGATTTCTGAATAAAATTCTTGGAATCTTTCTTTATTTAAAGACGGGTAATCGCAACTTTTCTGAATTCTGAATCACACGAATTAAATTAACATTCTTTTGGCTTATTTTTATGCCCTTGAGTTTAAATACAGCAAATAAAACTATCTGGATGTTGCGATTTGTTAACATTTGCGAGGGCTCTTAGAGTAGGTTTCGCGATCAAAAAGATAATAATGATGCTTCAGTGTGAAAATACTTTTTAAATCAACAAAGGGAATTATTTTTTGCATCGATTTTGAAGAAAAGTTGTTGTGGTTCAAAAATGTGTGATGCCAGAATAATGGCACACAATTAAAGGATATTGAAAGAACAACAGTATAACGTACGATAATATTGCAAGGATAAAAGCGCAACATAAGAGAATGTTACAATAATAAAATTACAGAATAAGCGAATGTTGCAAGAGCAGCAGAACAACATGCAAGAATACCACAAGAATGAGCGCACAATGTATGAATATAATGCTAGAATAACTGCACAACGTATTAGAATGTATCAGATTTAGAGTGCAACATATGTGACTGTTGCTGGAACAACACAACAACATGTGATAAAGTGGCAAGAATCTCACGGTGATGTAAAATATTGAAAGATTATCATCAAGTTCTAAAAGGATGTAGATAAATTCGGCGTGAAGTGCTAAGTTTTGCCTTCAAAATAATAATTTTATTAACAGTTTAACCTAATGCTAAAATTTTTCATAATTACTGGTGATGAGGATTCATTTTTTCGATCATCGTTGATGGTGATGAATCAATAACTATTCGATTTATAATTTTTGTCATTTATGCTCGTACAAACGCTGATGTCGCTACAAAATACCTAACACTAAGTGCATTACTGAGCAAACGTTTCTGGAATTACCAGAATGGAAACACAATTATATTTGAGTAAAAGTGTAACTTTCCGGACCCTCAATGAGAGAGAGATGTTTGTGCAATTCTGTGGGCAGCTATTTGGCCTCCAACAAACACTCATAAATGAGTGTTTGTATATCATCGGATTATTCGCTCAAAGTTTTCCGAAATCAAAACATTCCTAGAGAAAATACGCATTGAAACTTGATTCACAATAGCAAAAGATTCTTATCGAATGCAATAGTTAAAAAAAGAGTTCGGATACGAAGAAGCTTCCGCTCTTAATTGGCAAAAGTGACCGCATCTGCTCGATGTTCTTAACAGAACAGTGTGTGTTCTTTATTATTGGTCGCGCATATTGGTTAGAGTGATCAAAACTTCTCTACATGCTTCACTAAACCATTTCGGTTCTTTGTTTTTGGCTGCTCATATTAGCTGGAGTGACTGTATCCACACTACGTGATTGATTCACTAAACAGTTTCTGTTCCTTTCAATAAAAACAGGAGAGCAAAAATCACTAATACAAATTTCATAATACTGATAATGTTTCGGGCTAATACCCATCATCAGCTCATTAAAAGAACCTGACATTCATCACTGAAATAGGAATGAATGTCAATGTACAAACAGACATTTACACGGACACAAAAGTCAAAAAATTAAAAAGTAAAAGAAGAATTGAAGTGCATCACTGAAGAATTTCAGTTCCTTATAATTGGTGGTTTTATTGAGTCTCTAAAACGTCATGCTCATTAATAGACATGCTCTAACGCACGTTTCTTTCAAGTATTTTTGAGTGCAATCTGAACTCAGTCCCGCTCGATTTGCGCTCTCTCCCGCTAGAAATAATTCGGGAATGTTTAGCAATAACATGATGCTTGTTTCATTTTTATCGCTATGTATTTGAATAACAGGTCAAGCGTGTGTCTGCTAAAATGAAACAAACTTACATTTAATTCTCTGATCAAATTGCATGTAATCAATTTTATTCAACATTTGTTAAACCTTTTGCGATAGATCATTTACCTGCAGTCAGTGCATTTACGCCCAATTATGAATCGATAATTTTCTGTATTCCACTGATGGTAAACTGTTTTCTGTCAACACCTTTCAATGTATCGAAAACTCCTTTTTTCTTCCAGTTACCAAAAATAAACGATTTCTGCTACACTCATTGATTTGGGTTTCGTAACGTGTCTTCGCTCTCTAAATACCTTCTGTTAGAGCACGTTACCATGATTCAATTCTAATATTCTAATATTGAACCTTCTTAATTTTCACTACTCAACATTTCCGCGCTTTTTTTTTGAATAGAGAATACTCCCTAACGCACGTTAACCCATTTATGCCGGAGGTTCGAATAACGCACCGTGGAAAATATAATAAATTGGCTTCATTGAGACACAATTAGAACATTTATAATGTTTATTTAAGAACATTTATTGGAACAGTAATTAAAGAGTTACAATCAACAACGCTTCAGTTTTTCATTTTTTATCATTCCTAATCAACAGAAAACTTTGCATGGTTAGCCGTTCCATATGTAGGACGCCAGGAATAAATGGGTTAAGAACAATAATCATTTACATTGAACATGCTAGACTATTATCAACAAAATATACTGCAAACGCAAAAAATACAAACAACATTCTATAAGCGTCAAATGCTAAAAATGAGAACATTTTGTTCAAAGAAAACGATCATCGAAAGTTTGAAGGACACAAAGTGAAATCTGACCTGCATTTTTTAGGAGTGTTAACATTAAATTGAAGAACGCAAACAGTTTTTGAAATCTGACCTGCATTTTTTGTGAGTGTTAACATTAAATTGAAGGACGCAAACAGCATTTGAAATCTGACCTGCATTTTTTGTGAGTGCAAACAATAAATTTGATAGTGAAACGTGGGGCAGCGGCAGTACGCTGTAATGTCTTGATAGTGACTTTGTTGCAGCAGCTGTTGCTGGGATTCAGATTTTATAGCAGCAATTAGAGAGGCAGTTACCGTCGGTGGAGTATTGTCACAGTAGGAGAAACAAGGTAGGGTCAAACCAGTCTTTTTTTGTCGACCGAGGGGCAATGCTGACGTCATGGCAACGAACCAATAGCAGCACTCATATTGCATCTGGCAACACTGCTAGCCCCAAATCTGGCACCACTATTGGCCTCACGACATGTCGCAATGGTGACTTCATTAAGATTGTTTGAAATAAAGCCGTTCTTTGGCTGCCCGAACAAGAGAAGGCGTATTTTTCCTCATAGAAATGACTACCTTGTTTCCTCTACCGTGCTGTATTTCACCAGTACAATTCTGCGTTGTTTGTGAGTTGCCTGGCTGGTCTTTTCGTCTCCATTCATACGGTGTAAAGTAGACACGTAACATGACACAATGACTGCAAATTTATTATAGTAATTTTAAGTTTATATATTAAAATTTAAATTAATTCTAAAAATTTGCAAAAAAAGGATTGAAAGAAGAATGAATCTGATTAGTGTACATTGTCAGTCTTTGGACTCAACCGTGAAGGACGATTTTTGCTTCATTCGATTCTTCAGTCTGTTTAATTTTTTTTCGTTCCTCCTTTCAAGTTAACTTCATCAATCTTCCATGCCCTTAATTTCTTTCCTGTTTTCAATCACTTCAAGCTTTCAAGTTCTTTGTGACCTGTATAGAATGCATATCAATATTCATCAAGGTTCTCAAATCACATCAATTTCTTCAGTTCTTCAGTGAGAATCATTGAATGACGATGTAAATTTTCAACAGTTCTATCCCCTTCAACTTCAGTTAGTGTCATTACAAGGCGATGCAAACTTTTAACAGCAGTTCTCTCCAACTTCAATAAGTGTCATTACAAGGCGATGCCAATTTTCAACAGTTCTCTCCTCTCCAACTTCAGTAAGTGTTATCACAAGGCGATTCCGATTTTTCCCCCATTCTCTCCAAGTTCAATTAATATCAAATACTGAGGGGCAATTTCAGTTTTCACTTCTACGCTTTCGGTTGCGCAGTGTCTTTGTTGTTGTGAACCGCACATCGGACGATGCCGCAGTTCAGCCAATGTTCCCCCGGTCTAAATTCATCGTCGGTCGCCACATCGGTCCGTCCAGGCTCATTAGGAGTCAGGCATCTCGACGGACTGTCAATCTTCACTAGACCTAAACAGAGCTCCGAGTAAAAAGGAAAGTTCGAGGAAATGGAGATCGTGGAAGCAATGAAAATGGTGTCGGCACTGAAGATATCGCGTGTAACAGAGCGGCTTCCTTCCGCTACAAAATTAATGATTTTTTTTGCAGAATGTGTGTGTATTTATGCCACCAGTGATGTTCAAAATATGTTCAAGTGTAAATCATTAACCAGAGGCAAAATTCAATTACTTACATAAGTAATTCTTTTGCAGATAGTGTGTGTATTTGTACCAACAGTGATGTTCAAAAAATGTTCAGTTAAGAATCATTAAACCGCAAAAAAATTTAATTGATCTCATTAACAATTCTTTTTCAGAAAGTGTGTGTATATACACCAATAGCGATATTAAAAAGATGTTTTATTAAAAATCAAGAAATTGGGGGCGAAATTAACTTGAATTATTGACTCTGCTGAACGAGTTTCTGGAACAGTTATGAATTTGCATTTCTTTTAATTTTGCAGTCACAAATAAGCGATCATTTCGATGTACTCGACGGTTTTTATTGCGATGCTCTCCCCAACAGCTCCAATTACACGCTATTCAAGTTGATATTGGCCCTCATATCAAAATTGTTGAATGGAAAACGTTCATTACGTCGTAATCAATGATACTTGAGGGTAACAAAATCCACTAATTGTAGTTCAAAGCATAATTTTAACATAGCGTTAATTAAGCACGCGCACCGATGACTTTAAATATCTGATTACCAAAGAAATACATACATTTCATTGCAAAATCCTAAAGTATTCACGAATAACGAGAATAGTTTCCGACTTCAGGATGAAAACCTGTAGGAGTTCTAGAAAAAATTTCATGGGAAAGCAATTTACGGTGGCAGTATTCATGCACAATAAAATTTCTTAATGTCCAGAGCCGAGCAGTGGCGTCTGTTCCTAGAGATGTGGACCTCGTTAAGACCGAGGCTCATTAGGTGAATCTGGCCGGCGACGATAACAAATGCAAAGTTGGTAACTCAAAAGCGAGAATGTTTTCCAGCCCGCGCTAATATGTTGTAGCTGTTACAATGTCATCAGTATCCCAGCTCCTTTCCCTGACATTACATGACTACAGAAAATGTTTCTCTAAACTGAGTGTACAAGAAAGTAAAAAATGATCATGGCTCCTGTTAGATGCATGTCTCGAAATATATCGTAAGCTCCATGACGTCACCCAGCCATTTCTGACGTTCAATTTCGTGTTGCGAAGCATTTGCTAATGATGCACAGCGAACACAACTGCATTTATAGCGCGAAAGGGGGTCCCGCCGTACTGCAGCTTATCTTTGGCCGTATCAAACTGTATTTTTAAAATTTTACTTTGCTAAATTGTCTATCTATTCAAAAGAAAGCAGAAAACCATTCCGATGTTAGGAAATGCCACTGTCTAAAACTGTTTCGGAAAGGCACTTCGTGCAAAAAAAAAAATAGCATAACCTTGTTTGACTGCTCTCGGCGATAGTTTTGTCGTAGCTACGCGTTTATTCGAGGCATAAAACTTTTGCCTCACTGTTTCACGGATATAAATATTATAAAATAAACACAAAATAATGATTGATATATTCACTCACTTGTTTAGGTATTTAATTCGGGTACATATTTCAGCTCTGGCTGTATGTAAAACAAAAACAGAAAAACACGGAGTTAACTCCCCGAAGACAAGAAACACTACAACAATGAAATATTGCTGCTAGAAATCGAATGTAAACTTTTTACAACATTTTCACAAATGCTTGGTTCTCCAATCCTAAATTTGCACATTTGCTGACCAAAAACACTTTTCATTTCGCAGTGGATCCGTTATAAGAGGTTATATATCTAATCTAATACGAACCGACTATCTCATGAATGCTCCTATAGGGGAATCGTTAATGGGCAAACTTCATGATTCCTGCTCTCTTGTTACAAAGATCAAAATGTTATCTAATACGTACCGACTATTGCTCAAATACTCTCATTTGGGAAGCATAGACCTGCTCAAACATCAATGGTCAAACGACGTGCTTCTTGCGCTCACCTATCGTTGTATTACTGCCTATTTCGTCTCACAAAAACGAGAGAATTTGGGCCACCATTTTACTGCCACATGACACACAACGACGAAATAAACTCCGGCAACGTTGCCCTTACCTTTCAAGGAGATGACGGATTGACTGATGGTCAATCCGTGCAGGTCATCTTTTTAATGGAAGCACAGTGTGACCAGGGGATAAACTTACTTTACCATTTTTCAGTAAACGCTTACAGGGTATCAGGTATGTTTAAATTTGAAGTGTGTGTTAAGGTCAAACATTATACGTCAGCGATTTTGTGACTCACAGGCTAAAATGAATAAAAAATTTTTTCGGCATCGTTGAATTTTTTTGATCTTCAAAAAAAGTGGAATCATGGAAAATTCAGTTATCTATTTCCATAACACTTTTTTTTATTTGAGTGTATGAAACGGAGTCAGCTGAGAAGCTGACAAATCCATGGCAGCAAAAATGCGGCCTGCGATTTTAATCGAAGTCTCGTTTGTTTCTATGTTTCAACGCTTCATCAGCTTGAAACAGATAACAGAACAAAACTATATAAATGCAGTGAAGCCATTATTATGATATAACCAATAATGAAGCCCACAACTCTGGTAATATGTCGCTGTTAGCTAAAAGATGCTGTAAAAATATCCGCACGATAACCTTGTTCTGATTTCATAAGACGATTTAGTTTTCTACAATTCATGCCGTTTTGATTGTACGATTCTTATAGAATCTCACGCTAAGGATAAAAAGATAACCTATGTCGTGATGAACATGCGCGCATGCAAACGTTTCGAAATTCATAGATTCCATCATTAGTACTGCAAAAAAGTGACAAACAAAATAATGAAGTCAGAAATAAACTAAATTAAGAAATACGCGCACGAAACCAAAACCTTCTGATCCAATGCATTTGCAGCCAAAAAAAAAACACACGCACACATACACAGACACCCATTCATACCCATCCAAGTCGTACAATTTTCATGTTTTGTAGCTTATCAATCAGCTTGCACTTTCCGCTTGCTCTGTCAGTCATTTTAATGTTTCAATAGAATTGTTCATGTTTCAGAAACCCCGTCATTTCTTTACAAACACTCTCAATTTTTTAATGAGATTGATTGGGGCAAAGGAGCCCATGATTTTTTCAAATCCTCTATAGATTGATCACTAGCACTATCACATCAATTACACAGAGGGTTTTTAGAGAGCAATATTCGTATTGTAATCACTAAATTTTTTCAATGAAATTATATACATAATTCTACTCTCAGAATGAAATCAATTTTTCTGCTACACTGAACAATTTTCCGCGAAAATAGATGTCATTCTAGACGACTAGAGGCGCTTCAATCTAACTTTATCAGATTTCATTAGCGCTAAAGGTCTTTCAATAACGCCACTGGTATTTGTGCGACAATTTTGGTCTCGCAAATAATTTAATTAGCTTCCAATGCCCGTGTTATTCATCACTTTTTTTAATTGACCACAAGGCAATTTTTTCCCAACCTTGAGCGGTTTAGCTTAGCTTCACAAAAAATAACAAGCAAACGCTACTCTAGGACAAAGTTTTGTTAACACTGGCGTAGAAAAGGTCTTTGAGGTTATTTGAAACTGCCCGAGGAGAATTTCACACAAATGACCGTGCATGAAATGTGTAATCTCCAAGGTAAATTTTCTGATTTTTCTTGAGTTGATCCTATCATTCGCTATCCGTTATTGGAAAAAGTGCATGGGTGCTGTCTACGTACATGTACTGTGTTTCTCTAGTTCACAGAACTCTATTTCAGCAAATACCGAATCTCATCTTAACTAGCATTATTCGATAACTAGTCACAATTTTCAATATCAGTAATATACGGAACCTCGTCTTAGCTAGAATTCCTCATTAATTTTCTCAATTTTTGTTTTATTTTTATTTTGTATTTAAAAACTCAATTCTCAATTTTAGCAAATTCGAGATCACGTTGACTGCGAAACGACCCATCGATGGGTTGTTTAAAAAAATCATTTAATATAAAAAGTGTTTAAAGGACCAAGTTGATGTTTCATATTTATAAAATTTAAAAATTTGAGTTGAAAACTGAACTTTAGTTTAACTCATCGCAGTCAACGTGTTAAAATAATAACAAATAAAAATTCTTCAATCGCCAAGCCAATGGCTCATCTCAGACTGATAGAAAGTCTTTGGGATACACAGAAGACTGAAGTCAAGGAAAAACGTCTGAAGAATTTAGCAGGGTTGAAAAAAACTCATTAAGATTGAGTCAACGTATCACCACAAGCTTCCCGATGCCTGAGCAGTATTATAAACGAAATTTTTGCAGCTAAATAGACTTTAAATTGTACAATCTAAAATTTTTCTCACGTTTAATGAGCGTTAATGTCTTAGATGACTTCGTATACCCAAAAAATATAATTTTTAAAGTGTACACAGCTCTTCAATAATGATGGGATTCAATATTTCCCTTACACAAATCTTCCAGACGTGGATGACAAACAAATATTTCCATCCCAACAGTACCCGCCATTAAAATATTCTTGCACTTGTGCACTGGTGAAACTCGTATCACAGATACGGTCATTGAGCGTCCTTGTGAGCGTCACAAGCACACGCACCAACTAAGCAAGCAACAACTTTGCATTATTATAAAGTAGATAGTGGATTTTGAAACTTCAGTTAACCATCATGGACAATAATTTGGCATAGTTTCGGGTATTTGAGTTGGCCTACGAATATTTTAATAAACGGTAAATAACAGGTTTTGATACTTTATAACTTCCTTCCTATGAACATTTATTACGAGCAGGAAACTTTAAAATGATCCCGTCTCCTGAAAAAAATATACCACGCAGACAAAATTGAATTCAAACAGAGAAAGGGTGCGGGCCTCTTTTCCTTTAGTGGAATATTTCAAATACCAGAAGAATATTTACCCCCTACTTAAGGAGCATGGAGACCCTGAATACCTTCACATTGTGCCAAAATCCCTGGAAAAGATGTTGAAAACTTTCATGGTCCATAGGAAGCGGCGATAATGCCCCTAACCATTCTCATTTTTAATGGAAGGCTCCCTACGAAAAATGCAATGGAAATTGCATGGCTTCTTCACATGCTGGAGGTTGGAGCCATCGTACGGCCATTGAAGCCGCTCCGCAGACGCTGGATTTTGAAAAGCGACACAATGCGAAGACGCGGCCGCCATACAGGGGTGCTAGTGACGACCGTTCTGCGTTTTAAACTATTTTAAACAATTTATATACCACAAGTGATGCATCAGTAGGTTGTTCCTCAAGTCTATTACAGTGGATGCATTTGAGCTTAGCTATTTATGAGTACGAATTCTTGGTGAAGGATAAAAACTGACAACTGAAATTCATGAAAATATTTATGTGACGGCCGTTCTGCGTTTCAAATACTTTACATACCACAAATGATGCATCAGTAGGTTGTTCCTCAAGTCTATTACAGTGGACACATTTGAGTTTAGCTACTTGTGGGCCGGAATTCTTGGTGAACTATAATAACTGAAAACTCAAATTCATTAAAATGTTATTCGTGTTACCCGGCGCATTTAAAATGAATGGTTTCTGGGAATATTTTTTCCCTATCAACCCATATTTTGCATGGATGGATTAAAATACTGAAAAGCACTGTAGGTACGAAGGAAATTTTTAGTATACACGTTTTATGGATGTGCATTAATTTTTACTGTTAAGGTAGATGCTCATCTTTGAGTACGTTTTTGGCGTTGTTCAGGATGAATATTTCTGCTGCATAGCATTTGTGGTTTGGTTTTCCCGATCTTAATACGCATTAAAGAAGCGATTTATAATTAATAGTCGAGTGAAGATAAAACGTAGCTGACTACTGTGCTTGGTTTATGTTCAGCATTGCCTTCATAACGTCGTGGTAATTTCGGTTATGTTGTTTTTCAAATGCAAGGATTACTGAAACTTTCCACAACAGATTTTAGTAGGAGAAAAATTTTCAAACTTCATTGATCGCTTTAAGAACCAGTCGCATTTGTCGCCCTGGCAATGTTTTTTTTTAGATTTTAATCTCCTAGGGATAAATTTAAAGGCAAATTTATTGAGAAGGAAGTTTTCCTTTTTTCACACTCACATCCGTTTTTTTTGTTTCTATATTTACTAAAGAACTTGCTTCCTCATGCAGTCTACCTCATGCGGGGTCGATTTTCCCACCTAAAGTATTACAATTTGTTACTGCGTCACGGAAGAGACACAGACTTCTAAGCGAAAATCATTTAACCATTATTTGATGTATAAATTAGGGACTGACTAACTTTTACACATAAGAAACAATCTAAGACGCACGAGTACATAATCAGTTTTAACATTCAAACTTGGGCATTTAGAGCTGCTCTACTTGAGTCAACTTTACAAGCTCGTTCATAAGAAAAATTGCAACGAGCTCGACACAATGCTCAGTGCGTAATTCGTCTTCGCTGGAAACGTCTATTCATTTAACGCGGAGCTCATTTCCAGAAAATGAACCTGACCACCACAAAACCTGGAGCCTCACTTTCCTCTTCCTCAAACCCATCGTCAAAAAGCCTCTCGAGACTCGGAGGAACGTCCAAATCTGGACGCAAAAACTTCAGTGCGCCTTTGCCACAGCCACGGTTGAGGAAACAATACAGGGTCAAAGCAGTCTTCTTTAGTCGACTGAGTGGTGATGCTGACGTCACGGCAAAGAACCAATAACAGCGCTCATATTAAATATGGCAACACTGCTAGCCTCAAATCTGGCATCACTATGGCCTAACGATATGTCTGTTCTATTGGCTCAACGAACAAGAAGAGGTGTGTCTTCTCCCAGAAAAATGACTCTACCTTGTTTCCTCTACCGTGGCTACGAGCAGCCTGTTAAAATACACGTGAAAAAAGATCTTCTTATATACATGAACTTTAAATTTTGGAACAACTTAATAGCTCGTGTAAATTAGACTTAAATTTCTTGGATGATGGAAATGTCATTCGTATCACACCTACGTCCGGAAAACTCAAGAAGATCCGAGAGGATGTGTAGCGGAATTTATGCATAGTAACGAAATTAATCACGTCATTCATTTTGGACCTCCCTGACTAAATTTCATGAAGTTCATGCTCTCCGATTTAATTTTAAAGCTGTTCTTTCGCGCATTAGAAAACATCTAACTCGGAAGCGAAGTTTCGGAAAATTAGAATCGTAGAAAACAAATTTATAACAATCTAGCCAAGAAAGAGACTGAGATAAAACGCAGAAAACTACCACACATGCCACAGATAAATAAAAAATCCCAGGTTTCTGACGCACAAGACAAGTAAGTGTAAATCTCGGAAGGCCTATTCAGGGTGTTGTGTGATTCGAAGCACACATTTTAACCATGTACAGAAAACGCAAAAAAAGCGATTTTCATTAGTGACAAAAACCTCAGAACTCCATTTTCGAGAATAGTCATAGTGGGAATTGTCTTTTTCAGTGAAGGGATTGTCTTACAATGCCGCCATTGAGTAAAATCTAATTTCTTGTGCTGGCTGCTGGCGCGCGCTTTGGCATACCAAAAAAATAATCTAAAATTTTTTCAGGTAGTCATTTCTCGAAAAGGAGTTTTCAGGTTTTTGTCATCCCTGAAAATCGTTTTATTAGCGTTTTTCTGTATATGGTTAAATAACTGCATCGAATTACACAACACCTTGTCTTTGGTCGTCGTACTTGAAATGCTTCTCACCTGATCCACCCATTCCCTCGTTTCTATTTCTTCGTGTAGATGTTATTGTGCTTTTGTGTGATAGCTAGAGTTCAGGTGCATGTGTACGTGTGGCTTCGAATATTTGAAAATTCGTATTTTAATGATTAGGCATTACTATTTTCGATGCTTGTATTGGGACATTAGTTTCTTATAGTTTTTGCAATTTGTTGAATATCATTTTTTGTTCATTGTTTTACAGCACTGAGGATGTAATCGGAGATTCCAAAACGTTTGCAATTAAAAGAATGTTCCCGTTTACATTTGTTCTTTTTTTTCATTTAAGCATAAGATTTTCAAAAAATCGCTTAAACAATTCTATTACACTCGTTACTTCTTGATGTATAACTGGACATTTGTAACGCTTTTCGCTGCAGATGATCCTGTAATAAAGAGACGGAGACAAAACAGACGCGTTATGAAAACATGCGAACCGATAATCTTTAACGTTTTTGTGTTATTGATTGCTTTCTAAAATAAAATTCAAGATTGAGTTTGCTTTCCAGCAAAACCTGCATGTCGTGTAATTCGCTGTTCGACTTCCTTTAATTTCTATCATTTTGTGTTAGTGATTGCTTTCTAAATTAAAAAATAAATTTCCGAGATTGAGTTTACTTTTGAGCAAACCTGGAGGTCGTGTTATTCACTGTACGACTTCCTTTAAACTTCTATGGCTGGAAAATCTGGGATCAACATCCATGACCTCCATTTTAAGCTTCACGATTTCAAGCAACCTCATGTCCGAGTTTTTGCGGTTCAGACTTTCTGTTAATTTGGCGAAAACACCAAAACATTTTTGAACGGTGGCGCTCGAATTTCAGAAGTTTGGCTTTCTCCTCGGAATTATTAGTGGTCGACGCGACGATACTTTTGCTGATTACTTGCGTAATGAAAGATGTCCAGATTAATTTTCCCTGCCCAAATATTAAGATTTTTTTGGTTTAACTTGACCACATTGTCTACTCAGCATCTGGCAACCCTGCATGCCTGACAGGTTGGGCTAAGTTGAAGAATTCGATGGGAGAAAGTTGGAAGATTTGATGGGACAAAGTTAGAGGATAGGATGAGACATAGATGAAGGACTGGATGGGACCAAGTGGAATAATTTGATGGAACAAAGTTGGAGGATTGGATGAGCCAAAGATGGATTGGATAGGACAAATTGGGAGGATTCGACGGGAACAAGCTGGAGAATTGGATGGGATGAAGTTAAGCTATTGAGGAGTCTTCGCTGCCAAACTTTACGTAATACACCACTTAATTGCTCTACGAAGTTAATTCAACCTTACTTACACTAAATTGACTTGGGAACTTAATATAACGCTTCTCTCTCTCATTTCACTTGGTAAATTCATTTTTGTACGTCCTTCCCGAGACTTTTTACATTTACACGGGTAAACAATCGTTCCATGATATCTTTCGTTGGCTCGTGTTCAATTTTGCGCCGGTTGCAGCAAGGAACAACACTTCTGAGAGACTTCACACTTTTGCTGCGATGCTTGGGACTGAATTCAATTTGAAGCCACTTCAATATTGGGCCAAAAGTTTTCAATTGGTTTCATCAGTGTTGGCGCAGAGATGTGACATTTAAGAGCGGTTTTTGATAAGCTTAAGTACATAATTGAAATGACTGCGAACGGTGGTTTTGCAATTTACATAGAAATAACATTAAGTGACAAGTCCTGAGCTGAATTTTGAGGAGTTGAGGACGCAAAAGCTACACTTGTCGTCGACTGAACTTGTTTTACACATCAGCAAAAGTAGTTGTAATTGCTTGTTTCCGCTGTAAATTGCAGGGTTCCCTATCATGGTGGCCGCAACAAGAATTGAATACATCGTTTTAGAAAGAGGCCGTTGGTATTTTTTAAGTTTTATATATACAATTCTTTTTGGAAGTACCTAAAAAAATGTATATTCTTTTTGAACCTCGATCTTTCACATTTTAGTTCTGTTATTGTCCTACGAAGAAAATTCGACTCTTTTTCAAGCAAATACTCTACAGAAAGAATCTAATCAGGCCAAAGAATTCTCGAACTACGTCAGTGTATCAGGCAGCGTCGTTGTTGTTTTCGAAATTTTGAAAGAGAAATTTCAAAAAGGAACTTCTATGAAGCCGTCGTTTTTCCTACCGACAATAAGCTTATTTTTTTTCGAAAATTGGGGCAAAGCCCAAATTATGCAGCACAACTTAATACTGCCAATAGTGTCTTATGTTGTCCGTATTTTTTCTCGCAAATTATAAAAATGAGCTATGATACAATATAAAAAAGGATTTAGGGGAACGTTTTTTAGGTAGTAAGTTAACAGGAAAATTTTATTTGAAATAATGTAGGATTTGAAGGGACGTTTTTAGTCAGCTAACAGAAAATACTTAGAATGAAATTGAGCAGAATTTAGGAGGAATATAAATAATTGGAGAATCAAAGTGAAATTTCAAAATGAAAAAATACAGGATTTAAGGAGGCTTTTCGTAAGTAGTGAGTTAACATGAAAAATTTCCCTGGGAGTAAATATGAGATTTTTAAAGGAAATTATTTAGGGGGAAAATTATCTATGAAATTTCACTTAGGAATAATATTGGATTTAGGGGATACATGTATCTATAGCAAATTAACAGGGAAATTTAAAGTATTGACATAATGGGGTTCCAAAAGACTATACATAAATATATATTTGCGTAAACATGTGGTAAAAAAATATAAATCAACGAAAATACGGATAAATATGTGCATTTAACACATAAATAAGAAGAAAGTTAAGGGAATTTTTTGCACACTAGCGTCATAGACATAATCGGGGATGTATATTTTTAAAACATAATTATAAATACTCTCATGACGAATCTTTTTAAATTTTTACAGAAATATTCAGAGTTTAGTTTTACCAAGTCTCATGGAAAAAATGCTTATGATTTTAACTTAAAGTTATTACTCAACATTACTTATGGAAAATTACTCATGGACTCAAAAATCCTACACATGTTTCAGGCCCTTAGAGCCATAGATACAGATTGAAAATACAAACAAATTATTAACCTAATAAAGAGCCACAAGACTCCTGAGACACTTGCGTGGCTTTAGAATTTTTTTTTTTTCATCCGTTTTGTTTGAGCTTTGCAGAATTTGATTATGCGACGTTGTGTTCAAGGC
>JACJUY010001190.1:100092-110867 GCA_014220935.1 Platorchestia sp. MABIK | reverse complement strand
ATTGTCTACATGTGGGAAATACATACCTGAAATTATGCCGTGTATTTTTGAAACACCCTGTATACATAACGTGTATAAACGTTTTCTTGCTAATGCAAGGAATTCTTCTAAATAGTTTCCTAACAGATTGGTCACACATTTCTTATAAGAGAGAACGCACAAATTACATGAATAGGAAAATATTTCTTCTCAAAAGTGGTAATATTAAATCACTCGAAGTTGCATGGTTGGTTAGGAATGAGTGCCTAAAAAATCTCAAATGTGATAAAATAATAGAAGATAATAATAGATGAATGGTTAGTAGGAATGAGTGCCAAAATTTCTCAAAAGTGATAAAATAATTGATGCAAATAATAAATGAATAATATTGTTGGTTAGGAATGAGTGGCAAAAATTGCATGCAGTTCGTTCAGGATAGCCAGCCATTACGACAGTCGTAAATATAAGGGCACTGTTCATTAGCAAATTGCCAAAGCGCGGAGTGTTGATCAAAAAATCAACAGCAGAGCTCAGTTAAAAACATCACATCGGAAGCTTCGCAGGAAGCAGGGAGAAAAACATCTAGCATTTTTAAAGATCGAAATCATTTTACATCGACTGAATAAAGATGACCATGATATTTTGGAGAGTTGCAAAATGATGATACTAATAATGGCTGTGAAAATTACTTTAGCAAAATAGCAAATACGATCACAATTGAGATTACTGTGTATATCAGAGCAATCGCTTTAAATTTTACTGAAACGCTAGAGTCTTTTGCAATAGGAAATTCGGACGCCAGATGCATAGCATAACATTTCCTCGTTTCAAGACTTGAAAACAAGCGAAGGGGAGAGTAACATTTTAATCAATTTAAACAATTTACACAATTCGTTTACCCGAATAACTCGATCTGTAAATTTAAATGTAAATGAAGTGGGATGGTAAACAAGGTGGAAATCGAAGGGATATCTGACGCAAATACTTTGGATCCTCACAACAGGTCTGGTAACAGACCAACTCCGACGTCACACATGGTGTTTCCTTTGTCGGCAGGTGCCTTTGTCTCTTACAGAAAATTTGAGTAATGAAAACTCTTTACGAGACGGGCATTGTAATTAACGCTTGCATTGAGCGACTTGATTTGTGGGATTAGAGAGATTATCATCAGCTGGCCTTTCGAAACTAATTCTAATTCTCAATTCAATGAATTTAGATGGTGCACGTCAGTCCATGATTATTATAAAGTTTTCACGAAACTAAAAATTAAAACTATATGTAACCTATTATAAAGGAATGGTTATGCCCATACCGCGTCCGCACATGTATTCCATCCTATTACACCAGCTAGAAACTTGAGAAGGCTCTCACCCTTTACTTTAGGCTACATTGCTATTTACCCGTGCGTTGCACGTAAAACTAGATCGTAATGAGCGGCCCATGGTCGATTTAGCGCTAAAAACGTCAATAAAAACGACAGGAAATTTCTCTTATCACTGGGTAGAATTTTTGATTTTGCACATTGATAATTGACGTCAAACATACTAAGGTCGATGCTTACAGAAGAAAGTGGCAAAAATGTCTCTGTCAAAATCGCAACGAAACCATCTTTTTCACCATTCTGAGTTGTCATTGTCTGCTATTCAGAAGAGGTATTCCATCATTGTTTAATTGTGCATCTATTGGACGCATGAAAGTTTCGAAACATGAACTGTGTTGCCTCTAAATGAGTTTGGAAGCTCTAAATATGCAGAAGAGTTTTGATCATATAACATTCAATTCCTATCTGGAGCACCGAATTCAGTAAGCTGCATCCCAAACACTTGATACAATATTGCCGTTGTACTGTGATGTTATCGATCTCAAGGCTCTTGAATGAACACCCTCTTAGTTGATGAATTGGCTCCACCGTCGCAAGAAAATTCATTTTCATTTATGAAAATTGTGTTTTCGTTTGCGGCATTTTCCCGCAATATGTAGTCACGGGTGTATTTAGAGACTTTCAATTCAGAATAATCTAGTTCATGAATCTTCGGACATCGTTTTATTCTCGAAAAAAGGCTCAATATTGATATAAATTACTCATACTTGAGGACACAGGCATCGCCTATGTCGTTTTCTACTTTTGCCAAACTGAATTTTGCCCTTGAAACTTTTCACTCACGGATGTCTCTCGTAAAGTTATTTTGGAAGTGAACAATTCTCCTTTCAATACCGTTCCCAAAAACGTCTCATGTACGGGTGTCATGTCTGGGAAGATTTGTACCATTGATAACTTATGTGAATATACGTTTCAAATAAATCTAATATCAGTGCAGTGCCTTCTAAGCCCCTTTCATCTTCATGCATTTAGATTAAAGCGTGGAAACATTTTGCGGTTAAGAAATCTTCCTAGAATTTTGCCATGAACTTAAACCGATTTGTTTCCCTTTCTCCTTGACTTCTAATATTTTGCGAAAAGAATCCTACGGTTAGATTCAACCAATCATGAAGTTTGACAAGAGTACAGTCCCTCGAACACAATTCTTTTTCCTTAATTGAAAGGCATTGTCTGGTGTGACTGAATTGAGAGTGAGTTTAATTTATTCATAGGTTTCATAGAAGGCGCCTTTACATTTGAACAACTTTTAAAACTTAACTTATGTACTTTGTTCGAGTTAGCCTTGGAGTGTATAGTCAGACCGAAAAATGGCAAGGAGAAGTATACAAACTTAGCAAGAATAAATGATACCGAAAATTCAAGTCAAAAATCTTTTGAGCTTCCTTAAAAAAAGTACATTTTACTAAGGTTCGATACGCTACGACTAAAAAAGGGATTTGTAAAGTGGCACTTCCCTCATATTATTAGAGCTACACAAAGAAGGGTATCACAAAGTAATCTTTATCAAATTCCGTGTAAGCCTTTTGAAACCGCTCCATCTGTCGCAGCTTACGCACCGCATTGGGAGCCGCGGCAGACAAGATTGAAGACGTGATTGCTTAGACTTTGGAAAGATCCACGATACTGTCATCCTCGGAGTTTTCTGCGCCCATACCAAGTGGACGGAATAAAGGAAGAGTAATAGAACCAAGAATCCAGGTTCTGGGGTTGGATATTGAATCGTGAGCCTTGAAACTTAGACCACTTGATCTAAATTTTACGGGTGTGTTTCTGGAGCTTCGGTTGCGAAAGGGCAGAAGTGATTCGGTATCTGAAGATGAAGTTTGCTGATCCTAAACCAAATATTGCTTGTATTGGACTGTATGCTGGTCAGGACAAGGAATGCTCTCTAACATTTGAGTTCATTTACGAACTTTCAACATCTAAATATTGTGTTGTAGTAATAACAGCAGTAGGAATAAAATTGAATCTTAAAATAGCCGGAGTCAGAGCGCAAAAATTTAGACTATTTATTTCCCATGTTTTCTTCATTTCTCATGTGGAATTAAGCTCTGTTCATCACATGAGACCTTGAAGTGTAGGATGGTCTTCTGCCAGCGCATTTGCTTGTGTTTTTATGGCCGTGACTGCGCTGCAAACAACCTCATTGAATTTACTTTTTCTTCTTTTTCACATTTTGTGGAAACGCTCATGAGAGGAGTCTCGAACACTTTTGTGTTTTCAGAAAATACGCGAATCATTAACATACTGTAGCGATTTATGCTTCTTTGCTGCTAGACATTGGTAACATGTAGCAACAGCAATCTTCGACTTCCACGGACAGTTTTGCAATTTAAATATAGGTGGCAATGAGCGAAGGTTCGCAGTGTTCACTATTCGGAAATTTAAATTCCATCATTGCTAACAATAGGCGATTGTTTGGAGGTTTAATCACAGAAATTGTCACATTTTACTAAAGTGCTCTCACCTGGGGATTTTTGAATGTTCCTTTCTACAATTAGTCCCTCAATGAAGTCTAGATTCATCTCATCCATTGAAGGAAAAAGTAAATTCAATGTCATAGAACTAATAAGTTCCACTAATAAAACGGTCTGGTACTGAATTTAGAACGCGTGCAAAGATGGTGCTCTCAATCATCGTTGATTAAAATAAAATATTTGACTATGAACGGATGACAGCAGTAATGACAGAATCGCACAATGGCATCAAGCCCCAGTATTTAATGATCGTCATTGAAATGAAATAGCACAGCTGTACGCATTGCTGATTTCGACTGAATAATTTTCTTAAAAACTCACAGAAGAGCAATTTTGTGGTTGAAATTATAAAAATGATTGAGTTGAATTGTAGGTTTTCATCTATGAAAGGTGAGTTGTGAAGGTTAAGTAAAAAAATTGATTGTTTAATTACTATCGGTAAAAAGCTACGTCGAGATTGAGAAAATAACTAGTGAAATACTGAATGCATTCTTTGATAAAAGTTTTGTAAAATGATGCAATAATAACGCACGATGTACAACATTGAAAGTGTCGCTCAAAATCAGACTAGAAATCCACCAAAGCCTGAGCATGAAGAAGTTGTTCGCCAAGTGTTGGAGTGAGGCACTATATTATTATCACGAGTTCAAAGTTTTTCAAACTTTTGCCCAGTAGAAATTTTTCACTTCTATACGCTGGAAATTTTGTAAACTTTTACACGTTGAATATTTTTCACGCCAAGTAAACAAGTTTTAAATTCGTGCGATTTACCTGATCTCACGTTGTTTTTTATTAATTAATGATGAAGAACGTGGGATGGATGTTATATGCATTTTCCGGTAAGGAAATAAACTGAAATAGAATGTGTAGCAGAAATGGAATTTTTTCATAATTAAATCACATGCTTAACGCCTGCGAAAGCACTTTTGGAAGTGCTAAAATGCGTGGCAGAGCAACAAGAAGGAATAGCTCCTCTCTGCCATAATAAGTGAAATTTAAAATCATTGAAAAAACGATGCACTTAACTGTCACATTTTGCACTAATAAAACTATGCGTTGAAAAACTAGATGTCTCAACGGATACTATTTATCGGGTTTTAAAATTTCCATGTTCAAAACTAAAACATTCAAAAACATTAATTAAAGATCACAACATTCCTAACATTTAAAGTTAAAACATTCATATCAATCTACATTGTTACATTCACAACATTCAAAAACATCACATTCAAAAGTATAACATTCAAAATCCTAACATTCATTAGATTCAAAAGTATGATATTCATGACTTTCAAAATCATAACATTCATGACAATCGAAATCATAACAATCGTAACATTCAAAATCATAACATTTAAAATCGTAATATTCATAACATTCAAAATCATAACATTTAAAATCCTAATATTCATAACATTTAGAATCATAACATTTTCACATAACGCTAGGAATAATTTTCATTAAGGTTTTAGCTTGATATAAAATTTCCACGTTCCAAATGATGACATTTGAATTAACTAGAAGAGCTCTACTTTGGCCTTGTTTAAACACACAACACTCATGTTTTGAATGAATTTAATAGCTCTGATTATTCAAAGCAACATACTTCATGCACAACAAAATTCATGACCTCCCGACGAAATTCTTTTTGACAGAATCACACCTTGAAATGAAGTAAAGATGAAACTTCGTATGCTCACAAGATTGACTGACAAATTATCAAATGACATAATTTACATGCTATTTTGAAGCACATTTGAATCACAAGAGGATTAAATCATTTTTGCCAAGCCCCATGGGCACAAATATGAGATAAAATAGTAAGAATGAAATCTAAAAACATTTATTCAAATTCAATAGATGTGACCGTCCTCTGGAGGATAAATTCATTTTATTACCCTGCTTTTCGAGTCATGAACAAAAGCGTTATGATATTTAATTAAATTTTATTGAGAGAAAAATATCAAAATATCGTTCTTCCTCTTTAGAGAAGCCGACCAAACTAAGACTTGATTAAAGATTTGCTGACGGGGGAGGGAGAATACAAAAGCAAGTCATTGTAAAACAACCTTTATGAGGTTGTGTCACAGAGTCGCAGCTGGAGCTCACCATTGCATTTGGGCTTGTGATTGTGTGTTCTGGAGCACAAAGTGAAGCTCATCATAAACACAGAGTGCTCATTTGGACTTTCAATATGAAGATTATCACTAATACAAAGTGTTCATTTGGACTCTCAAAATGAAGATGATTCTTAGCACAAAGTGTTCATTTAAAGCGCATAATGAAGGCTGTCATTCGTACACAGTGTTCTGGAGCACCAAGTGAAGGCTATTATTCGCACAGTGTGTTCTGGAGCACAAAGTGAAGGCAGTCATTCGTACAGTGTGTTCTGGAGCACAAAGTGTAGGCTGTCATTCGTACAGCGTGTTCTGGAGCACAATATAAAGGATATCATTCGTACAGTGTGTTCTGGAGCACAATAAAAAGGCTATCATTCGTACAGTGTGTTCTGGAGCACAATATAAAGGCTATCATTCGTACAGTGTGTTCTGGAGCACAATATAAAGGCTATCATTCGTACAGTGTGTTCTGGAGCACAATATAAAGGCTATCATTCGTACAGTGTGTTCTGGAGCACAATATGTGGGTTATCATTCGTTCCACCGTCTCTATTCCTTTCAAGTTCTTGCGCAAGTTTTGCCTCACTGTCCTATAGAACGCAATGCAAGAAGTCATACCTTGACGAGAGACACTGTAACACGTGCACCCATGCCTGTAATAGTGGCGTTTATTTAATTAGAGCTGTTATTCCTGCGAGTAAATGGTTCTCAATATCAAAGTTTAAATACGTACCCGTTCTTGTTTCGATTCTTAATCATTTACTTAACGTTATTTAAATGAATTCCCGCAGAAATGTGAAATTTTTTGGCAAATTTACAAGCGATCAAAGCAAATTTTCGAAGATTTATTAGATTTCTAGAAAGGATGTGTAGTGTTTGTTCATGTATACAGTTTACAAGGTGGGAGTAGGAAAGCTCAAACCAAGCAAGTACCGAAGCCACAAATTTTTCACTGTTGAACAAAATATCCATAAAAAATATAGCCCCTGACTTGAAATATTACTAGTCCCTCACTGATTATTTGAAATAAGATAGAAAGCGAAATGATATAAAGGCCGGAAAAAATAAAAAAAATCGATTTCTCTAGAGTTGATGAGGCCGAGTGCACACGGCGCGTCAAAAATGAATAATAATATTCCTCAAATAACATGACACACATTCCTATTTCCTAACAATACACGTGATATTCATTCCAACTCCGAATCTGACAGATTACTGCACCGAAAATAATTGTGGAGTTGATGAAGCGTGTCTCACAGATACGCTCATCACACACTGCAGGCGGGTGGGTGTGACACACGGACGGACGAGTGACACGTCCTTGGGTTGCCTCGTACCAATCACGTACAGTCACCAACAAAAAGCTCTTACAATCATGCTGATATCGTATCTCCTCATGCGTCCGGTATGCAAAGTGTGGTTCCTAGATTTTCACCGTTTTCTTCCCATTGCTAAAAATAATAGAGCTAAAATCACTCCATTTTTGCACGCTATCCTGACACTATTATCCAGTCTGGCGTATTTTAGATAACGTAGTTTTATCATGAAATTTTTCTCCAGCATGTATCCCTTCAATACGTACCTTAATAAACAATATATAATAATATTGCATAATTAATACTTGAACTATTTTTTTCCGTGTACACTTTGAATAAGCGTACCATACGTCCTATGTCACAGAAAATGCTTTCCTTATTGGAAACTGCGAAAAACGACTCCAAAGTAAAGCACCTTCGAAATAAATTGATTCCAGGATAACGCAACTCATCCAAAATTCCTAGATGTTTATGTCGCTTCCATGAAATGCTTTGTCATCTCACGAGCGCTTGCTGACTCATTGCATCCGCCCATTTTACAGTCGTATTAATTTGCCACGGCGAGAGTTTGTCTAAACTTCAGAATTTTATGGTCACGAAGGCCCTTCTTCTACTGATGAAAAGAGTGATGTTCTTTTTCCTTTCACACCGTCAGTTTTAGGCAATAGGCCCTGTAAATAGAGCTTAAAATTTTGTCGTGAGGACAATGTCGGAAATGTTTTCTAAAAACAACAAATGGATAAACCCTGTAAATAGAGCTTAAAATTTTGTCGTGAAGTTTACAATGCCTCTCTCACGACAACAAATGGATGTTGGTTCTCAGGTTTGGCCATGATAAGTGTCTTTCTCTGCTGTTTTCGGTGTGACTATACACACATAATCTGACAAAATATATATGGTAAATTATTTAATTTAGTCATATATATAGGTGTCATCTTTGAAAACTAGGCTTGAAATCGTTTTTGAAACACCGAATTTTTTGAAGTATTACAAAATATGCAAACGACGATTCAGTTCGACGTCGCTACTTTGCTGACTTTGCTGACTTTAATGAAGCAGATTTAAGTGAGCTCCCGTCAGCACTAGTCAGCACCAGTCAGCACCAGTCAACACCAGTCAGCACCAGTCAACACCAGTCAGCACCAGTCAGCACCAGTCAGCATCAGTCAGCATCAGTCAGTATCAGTCAGCACCAGTCAGCACCAGTCAGCACCAGTCAGCACCAGTCAGCACCAGTCAGCACCACTCAATAGCCATGGCAGGGAAAACTTAGACTAAGGCTAAAGATAATTAAATGTAGTAAAGGCTCAAATAAAGAAGTTGTCATACATGAATGCGTGCATCTGTGCATTTTCCATCATGTCTTTGATTTTCATTTACTATGAAATGATAGATCAAACGTGAAGGAAAATTTTCGAAATGGTAATGGGAGCATCGCGTCACATTAAAAACTTATTTTTTTTCAACAAATGGAAGACCTTCCTAACTTTCACCTCATATTTTCCTCTTGGGAGTACTAATTCCCATAGAAACAATAGTTAGTAATTAGTTAGTAGTTATAGTTAGTAAGTTAGTTACTAACAATTAGTAACAGTAGTCGTTAGTTACTAATAGTTAGTTAGTTACTAACAATTAGTAACAGCAGTCAAAACTAACAATAGTTAGTTAGTGGGATACTATTGGGAAACAATAGTATCCCACTGAACAGGCGTGTGCCGACCAGCAAATTTTAGGTGAAACCCTGATCAAGTTCTAGTACACTAGTGATATTCATGTTTGAGCGACCAGGCTTTTAAGAAGAAAATATTACTATTCGTGTATCAGGTTTTCCATGAGCGAAATATAGGTTCTCAAGTTTTCTTCAATGTTCTTTCATGAAATTGAGAAAACGCCTATCATTGTCTGATAATTATACACCATGCAGTTCTAGCCAAATCATCATTATAGGGTAATTAAATGATTCAAAATAAGTCTCACGCTGCTACACTCTTGCCTGCCCTCAATAACGTTACAGCATTGTACAAGTTCTAATTCCTGTGCTCGTTTCAATCAATTTCTTTTTGAGGCCAAAATTGGAAGTCGAGAGAAGCCGTTGGATCGCACTACACACGCTTAGCCTGCTGGAAGTTGTGATCTTTACTTGGCAAATCGACGTAAAACAGCGGGTTGCATGCAGCCTTGCTCGTTTTCTGTTCAATGAGTTGCGATTCGTAGGAGATATAGGACACTGGAAGCTGACACGTGTAATTGCTGCTCAAATTTACGATGAAAATTGAAAAGATAATCATTTGGTCATGTGTAGAGCCAGGCGCTAGTGTTTAAGGCAGAAAAAACATCGATTTCATTGATAATCTTCTGGGAATTTTTTTATTTTTATGACTACATCCTCTAAGGAGCGCACATTTCGATACACTCAGATGAGGATTTACATAAATACCAGCATGAAAGTGATTAGAATCTATATTTTGAATCGAAAACAAGAATTCAGAGGAGGCTCTTCAGTGGCTTTATTTAACACAAGAAAAATTCAAAAATTAATTACGTACACCCATATATTCTTTAGAATACTTTGCTTAAACTAACTTATTTAATATACTTTCGATTGATGGTAAGGTATTTGATTAAAACTTCTGATAACCTCCGTATCTTCCCCAACTTCTCAACTCTACGAAATATTTCCAGTAAAATAAAAGGAAATCACTCAACAATTTTTACTGCAACATGTCAATCGTTAAAATGCTATACCTCTGCCAATCTATAAAATGCAATGTTACGATGAAACTATCATGAAAAAAGTAGAGCATTTTATACGATAACATTGATGGACATCTTTAATTTTCTTCGCTCACTGAAGGAAGAATTTCAACAGATCTTATACGGAGGCATAATCTCGACAAGATTTAATTGAAACTAATTGACATTTAATTGTGAAAGATCTTTCTTTTCTCGCGGATATTATAATCTCATTTACGTACCAAAAAAAAGACATCCGTTGACTACAATTTTCATATATGAGTGTGCTTTTAGCGTTAGATTCTTTCTGACTTACCTGTAGTGCAAAACCATCTATTACAAAAGTTTTTTTTTTGGAGAACAGTAATTCACAAATCAAATTTCAAAGTATTTGTGAGTAATAAGAAAGTTCAGAAAGCTAATTCACGCAAGAGCAACGGTAACCTCACGCAATGACGCATGGGACCCGAAATTTTTCAATTCGATTTAGTGAAGCAAAAATGAACAGACCTTTTAATTTTCGTTCCACGGGTAATCAAAAGTACCCTGTAATAAAATCGCACAACATCTTATAAAAAATTAATGGAACGAAAATTTAAATCAAAAGCAAACTAGAAATTATTTCCAATAACAATCAAAAACAAGCTCATATTCAGATACCCGATTGGATTATGTTGAGCATGGCGATAATCTTGTTTTAAGATTATATAATACTGGCCAACAGAAATAATCTCGTTTAAATATCAACTAGTGAATTTCAAGTGAACAG
>JACJUY010001190.1:9973-77068 GCA_014220935.1 Platorchestia sp. MABIK | reverse complement strand
ACTATCGAGGTTGAAATCCCTCAATCGGTAACGAGAGGCCGACAGGCCTAGCCTCGTATCGTAACACACCTACATCTGGTGTCCCCAGCATCTGGTGTCTCTAGAACATTCGGGAACGTTTCTAATTAACAGTTAATCAGGCTATGAGAGCGTGAACCATGCAAGGTAGTGCAATGCTTCGCTTAACATCCGTAGAGTTTTCCGTGAGACATCAGTTATAAATCCATCAAACTGAAGCCCAAGAATTTCATCGGTGAGACACTGAAGCATTTTTAATGAGACACTGAAGCATCTCTAAGTTGGGTTTGGTGACACTGGTATGCATCCTAGTCTTGAGTGTCTCATTTATGA
The DNA here is from genome assembly GCA_014220935.1 of Platorchestia sp. MABIK. Taxonomy (NCBI): domain Eukaryota; kingdom Metazoa; phylum Arthropoda; class Malacostraca; order Amphipoda; family Talitridae; genus Platorchestia; species Platorchestia sp. MABIK. Next base: position 76,717 of record JACJUY010001190.1, on the reverse strand, counting down.
TGCATCTACGTGTCTCGGTTTTGGGATAAATGTTCTGATGCACCTAGGTGTTTCAAAATAGGGCCATTATTTATTTCAGTGATAGTCATGACTCTATCTGATTTTTTTGTGACCATAGTGGATTCAAAGTCAATACTAGGAAAGGCAATCGGATCCAGCTATCTTTACGTCAGTGACACTCTCTATCAAATGTAAAAGTCTTTTCTTCCAAAATAATTTGATGGTCGATTCCTTGGTTTCCAACAAGCCGTTCAAAACTTTCTTGTACCTCTCCTAACAAAATTTTTCTTTCCTTATTAGGTAGGAGATGCTTTTTACATAGCGCATCGGAAACTAAACTAAGGTCTTTGATTGCTCTGTGAATTGTCGTGATGCTAACTAACGTCATCTGAGTCGCCTTTGAAAACACTGAAGAACACTTATTCAGTAACTTTGAGTTGTATTGGATAATTTAACTGATTCTGACGCTGTTCTAGACGCTGTTTTCAAATCTGAAATTAGTTCTTTTCTACAAGCTCTTGTTTGTATGTAATTTGAGTTTAATGTAATTGTACAAATGTGAACTTGCGTAAACCATGTTGTATAAGCACAGTCACCTCCATGAAATGGGTGTTTATTTTGGAGTGAGATAACTTACCATGCGTACTGAGCTTAACTGTTTTCAACTAATTGGCAACCGGCAACTCCATCAAGCTCAGTATGCTATGCCATTGTGTTAGTTACTCTTGAGACGTCAACCTAGCACGATTTACACCTGTACAGCGTCTACAAATTGTGCTGCTTTATTATGAGGGCGAGAATGTAACCGTAAATGGCGAGCGCTTCCGTTCAATGATAAACAACTTTTTGGTGCCTCAACTGCAAGGTATTGATATTGCAGATAAATGGTTTCAGCAAGACGGAGCCACACAGCGGGACAAACTATCGAATTACTGCGAGAGACATTTGGTGACAGAATCATCTCCAGAAATGGACCTGTGAATTGGCCGCCCCGTTCGTGCGATTTGACTCCCTTAGATTATTTTCTTTGGGTATATGCTAAATCCAAGGTTTACGCTGACAAACCAGAGACAATTCAAGAGTTTGAGAACAATATTCGACGAGTTATTGTAGAAATCCAGCCTGATTTACCAAGGAGAGTCTGTGAAAATTGGACTTCAAGATTGCGGTACATTCGCGCGCGCCGAGGAGGCCATATGCCGGAAATCATATTTAAATATTAAATGCCAAAATGTAATCTTTGTAATGATATCGAATACATGGGTATTAAATCTTATTTTCAGTATTTTTTATTACCTTGAAATTCTATCACTCTAAAATAAACACCCGTTTTATCGATAACTCCTGAGATTTTGATCATTCTTCTTTTGTTCCAGTCCAAACGTGGCTTCCAATAAGATACATTATGGCAAAAACAGGCCCGATGCCTTCTGCTACGAATGGGAATGCTACACACTCAATCATCAGAGACGTAACATATCCTCGTTCGTTAAGCGTGCCTACGAGGCATATTTTGAAGTTCATATTGGTGATCAATTCAGGCAATGGGCTCCTCATGTTGTTTGCCACAATCGTGAGAAAATGCTTCGAGACTTAACCAATGGAAAACGCAAAGGTCTGCCTTTTGGAGTTCCAATGATTTGGTGCGCACACACCCACCTTGCAACTGACTGTTATTTCTGTATGGTAAACAGAACGGGTGTTGGGAAGAAAAACCGACATAAGATTACGTATCCGAACATTCCCTCGGCGATTCGGCCTGATTCGCACTCTGAAAAATTTCCTATTCCAGTTTTCAAAAGCTTTCTCTCATTAGACGATAAAGACATTGGACATGATACAAGCGAACAGGACAGTTGTGAAAGTGAATTGTCCGAAATTGTTCATAATCGAGGAACTGTTCTTCAGACACGGAACCTTTCCCTGTCCACAAGTTTCTTCTCCGGGCGAAACTGAATGATTTAGTGCGGGATTTAGGTCTTTCAAAGCGTTTGGCATCAAGATTACAAGGCAGTAATCTTGTTGATCGCTCTGTTAAAGTATCATATTTCAGAAAGCAGGATCAATTTTCCAGTACCCGATGCAGCAAAAAAAAAATCAGTGACCCACCTTTGTGTTTACCTGTTAGCACAGTGTTATTCGGTAGGAAAGCTTCGCCATTCTTACGCTAAACCTTCTTCACGTCATTGTGTCCAAAAAGCTCGATTTCGGTTTCGTCACTCCATAATACTCATTCCCAAAAGCCTCTGTCCTTACCCAAGTGTGACTTTGCAAAATTCAAGCGAGCAGCAACATGACATGGTTTGTGAAGTGGAGTTCTTCGAGGTCGGCTTCCGTGTAAATTGGCTGCAATTGAAGGGAAGATGAACTCTGATGACTATATTTCTATTTTCAACAAAAGCCCAAAAGTATCAGCTAATAATTTGGGACTTGGAAGGCGGTGGGTATTTCAACAAGACAATGACCCAAAGCACACGGCCAAGTCTACAACTAGCTGGCTCCAAAGAAATAAGATAAATGTGCTGCCATGGCCTTCAATGAGTCCTGATCTCAATCCCATTGAAAATTAATGGCAGGAATTAAAAGTCAGCATCAACAAGAGAGCTCCAAAGAATTTTCAGGAATTGAAACGCATCGCCATTGAAGAATGGAACAATATTTCATCTAAAACGACGGAAAATCTTGTCAAAAACTATGATAAAAGGCTTTTAAATGTCATGAAGATGAAAGGTCACGCTATTCATTATTAAAAATGTACTCAAATGGCAGATTCACCTCAACAAAGTGTAGTACTACTCACTGTACAAATAATTTTGGTCTTATCATGTTTCTGAAGTTCAGCTCGTTAAATCTTTCAGAAAAAATACATTGTTCTAGAAAATTCGTATTATTATCACTAATGTGTGCGTCACACTGTTCCATAAGTTGAACACTCACAAAAAATCTAACATCTTAAATCGATGAGGATACCTCAAAAATATCATTTTGTTGTTAAAAGACTGCGTTTTTGTAAAATTTTCAAATCGACGATCAATGATGGTTTTCTTTTTCTGAAATCGATCAAATATGAAAATCATACGAGCAAAAGAATTTTACGTCAACCTAATTTTTGTTTTGAGCTAGGGGCCATTTTCTATACTCCAGCCGATGCTATTATAGCGTGAGGTCTACCGCCATATATCGCCTACCCAGGTACAGTTTGAGATGTATAAATTAAGTTTTATTGCTAAATTAAATGTATTGAAATAAGTAATATCCAGTAGTAACCTAACCTTGCGCTATAGTACTAGCTGAGGTAGATCTCATGCTATAGTGTGGTAGACCTCACGCTATAGCAGCACCCGTCAGGCTTGCATCATACATGCAGGCTTGCTAGATTTTCACCCTCACATTTGGGATATTCATTAGCTGTTTACTGAACATTTTTTTCACCATTACAGACTCGTTCTATGATAAATCAACAATAAATTAGAGTTAAGATAATTTCCCCCTCTGATTCATCACAAATGGTTCGAAATTTTCGATTCCGACTGTGACGTCACAATTTCTATGAGCAAGCCTGGACATGTCGGAAACATCGGCCAGGCACAAATTCAATCGACGCAAAAATATCCGATATTGAGCTGGCATGAACGGCGCTGCACAGCGCTCAGAGCAGGCCTTGCCCTCAGCGCCGTTAATGCCTGCTCAATATTGGATATTTCTGAGTCAATTGAATTGTTCCAGGCTCGTAAAATTATTCTGCGCTAATTTTTCGCTTCTTCCTTCTCGATGTCGGCAGTAATTTTCCGTTTGGTGGTTATCTCACTGTAGTTAGTGGAAGGCATTTGAAAAGTTCTCTCTATCGGTTTGTAGACACTTATTCCCGATATTTCTCCCATTAAGAACTATGTTTCGCTAAAAAAGTCCTTCCCGATTGAAATGATACAAGTAGGTGATATTATACTTATTCGGATGTGGTGAATGCACATTTCTGAACGATTTCACTCATCTGTACATTTTTAACACACATTTTATTAATTAAATACACCAATACAGACTTTTATTTATCTCAATTCAGTAGAAAAAGTGAAGCATTTTTTAGAGGGCACCTTGCAGGCGTTGTGAAACATGGCAAATGAGGAATTTTTAATCTCAAACGTGTTTTGAGATTAAAACTTTTATTTTATTTTTTATCCCATGTGCATTTTTTTAATCGCAGTTTAATCGCTCGCAGTTAATCCAAACTGTGTTTTCTCCATTCAATTTATAATTTACTCTAATGATTGTACGCAGATTTGGTAATTAGCGTAGCAGAAAGACAGCAAGAGCTTATACGGTGACCAAAGCACCTGTGATGACACGGACGATTCAAAATATCACACATCGGTGATGTGTTGCTAAGCAGGCTCCAGTTCAATTAACGACATCCTTTCTAGAAATCAGCTTAATATCACACATCCTAACTAAAAACACTAGATCGCATTTTATTTTTCATTGATTCATAATCAGACATGAGTTTTTACGCCTTCTGTAATCCGTGAAACAGATTTTTCCGAAATTTTCGTTGAGAATTCTTAACTGAAATGTTCATCAAAGTGCCACAAAAGTTCGGTTTTCCCAATAATTTTACGAAAAAACTCCATTCATTTGTCTACTCCCAGTTAGATGCAAGCTGTCACGAAGCCATCGGAGCTTCAACTCCCAAGGAATAAAAATTCTATACCCACCCAAAAATTGTGAAATCATTCTTAGTTACGATTTTAATTCTTGCTGTCGCTGTTCAGAGACTGTGCGAAAAATTTCCTGTTCTGCATCAAAAAAGGAAAGTTTTCTTATCAAAGGTTAAAGTGATGGGTAGGTGATGAAAAGCGTCTTGTAGCACCACTGCGTTAAATATACATGGTGGTTGCTAAAAATGTATACCTTTTAAAACTCCAATAGCTTTTTAAACATTTGAAATAGGAGACTTTAACATAGAAGATCCGTATGGACGAAATTCAATGTTTTCCTACGTATCTGATATACTCTCCATATAAGCATAAACATAAAGGGTGCCGGAGAGAAGATTATTGTAATCAGCAAACATGGCACAATTATTGACTCTTCAACAACGCAAGTTCATCATCGAAGGAATGACGAAAGTTGGATCCACTGTCGGACTCCACAGAAATTTTTCTTGGAAAACCAATCCCAGTTTAGTGTGAGAAACATTAATAAAGGAAGATCTGGAAGAAATATTTCTAAACGAACAGCGGAAAATATTGAAAGACTGAGAACTCAAACCCAAGATAAAGACACAAATTCGACTCGTAATAAAAATTAAAAAGGAAAAATTAATTCCTCTTCTTCTTTCCAATGATACCAATAGTATTTCCCTATCCTGTCTTTGAAAACGATTACAGCAATTTTAAAACGTATTCATTTATCAACATCAGATCTAGGATTTTCTCTTTCGAGATGTGATTCAACCTCCAGCACACGGATATAATATTATAAAATTAAGAAGTTATGGCCAACTAGCTAATTTTAGAGTCATTTTTCGAAGTTCGTGGTTGATTTTAATTTTCATATAATAAAACGACGAAATTTCAGACATGAAAACTAAGAATTATAGAAGAAACAACCGTGTTACTCTAGCATGAGGTCTAGCCCCATATATAGCCTACCCGGGCGCAGTTTGAGATGTACAAATTAAGTGTTCATTGCTAAATTAAATTTGTGGAAATGAGTAATATCCACTAGTAACCTCACCTCACGCTATAGTACTAGCTAAAGGTAGATCTCACGCCATAGTGTGGTAGATAGCACCACCAAAACACCTATAGCTGATCTGAAAAATACTAATGCCAATTTTCATAAGTATGACTTTGTCAAAACTTGGCCACTAGAAGGTGTATTGTTACCTCCGAGAGAAATATGTGGTCATAGCAATGTAAAAAAATGTTTGAGAAACTTTTGCCAACTGACGAACCCACTTTATTGTGCTCGCAAAGTTTATTGAAGCGTTAGAGCAGTACCTAGGATTGAAATTTAAGCCAAGCCCAGTTTTAAAAGTAAATGAAAAGCATATTTGATGAGTCTCACCTCTAAGCCTGGACTACACTGGCTTATCAAGAATTTTTCATTAGGCACTTCCTCGGTGAAAGTTTAGTGAACTTCTGTAATGAGATGGAATAAATTATAGGAAGCGTGGAAAAGGGGCAGGCTTTCTTGCAATTACACGTCGCCGTCTGTAGTTCACTGGGCTATGCGGCGCTACATTTCGTACATCATGGCGCTAGACCTTGGAATCTCAGTAATTTTTTAAGGCTGTTTTTTGCATTGTATGAACTTCAGTTGCGTGAATCAATCAATTACTGTGATTAAATTGCTAATGGCATTGTGTGTTCCAGCTTCCTGGGCTTCGTAATTTTAGCCGTAATTTTTGCAGCATTAAAAAAAACACACTACCAACATTGTGACTGTCCACGGTTTCTATTAAATCCACGGATAATATCTTCAAATATTGTGAGATTTTTCAGAAGAAATTACATTTTCATGCGGTGTGGGAAATTTTCTGAATCCCTCTTACAATCATTGAAGGAGAAGGAATACACAGGAATTTATTTTCATTTGTTCTCTACTTTTAAATTTTAGATTATACAGCTTTTAGAAATGCGAATAGAAACCAATTAATGCCAAAAATTCCTCAAGAGGTATAACTAACTTTAGTTCAGGCTTGATTGACTGAAAATGCACGGCAAAAAAGAAGTTAAATAGTCATTGACGGCGCCAGACGAGCTGGTACAGACTGATAAAGTTTACGCCGATGAAAGCATCGCAACGGCGACCTTACATCAAGTAGTTAAAGGTGTTGCAACGGCGATCTTTTAATTAGTTAAATTTTAAGGTGTCGCAACGGCGATCTCTTAATTAGGTAAATTTTAGGGTTTAAGCTTTAAAAAGGAGATTCATTCGTTTAAAACTTTAAAGCGTATAAAAGTATGAAAAGCGTTGCGATCGCTTTTAGGGCGAGGCCGAGGCAGGCAAGGAACTTCGGCAGGCAAGTCGGCTGCGGACAGCGTCCGGCTGTATAGACCGAAGGGTTAACTTTGCACTCTGATGAACTCTGATGACTATATGTCTATTTTAGACGAAAACCTGAAAGGATCAGCTAAGTAAACACAGTGCATCAAGGGGCTGAAAAGTACAAGCAATGGCGTTGAGTCTCGCAATTTCTTTAAATCAGCTAAAAACATATACTGCCAAAATTTTGTTAAAATGTAAACAAATAAGTAAACTGAAGGAAGAAGAGATGACAAATTGTCAGTGAAGGACCATGTCCCTATGGTAATGAGTAAAAAGAAAAAAATGAGAATAGTAGTACTAAGAGCGGAACAAGAGGGATCGAAAATTCCAATTGCAAATAAATCACTATAATGTTAAACTGAAAATTTTCATAACAGGAAGCAGTACCAGAAGAAAACAACGTCGACAGAGGAAGAGCTAATACAAGAATGCGAATAAGGCAGAAAAATAAGGTTTTTAGGGTGTAGGTTCCGATAAACAGTGACTGTCAGAAAATCAACCCCAACCTGAAAAATTTAATAGTGAAAACTTTTGAGAGAGAAGTACTATCTTGATTTTATAGAAGAGAGTAATAAAAGGTTATCAGGTGTCTCGGTTTCAGCCAGTGAATATTGGACATAGATTTTTGCATTTGATTATTGGATAGAAAGACTTGAGTCTGCTTATTTTTGAATAAACAAGAAGTGACATTGATTATATTTAAAATGAGCTATCGACAAATTTCACCGATGGGATAAAGCATCTTTTTAGGCTTTCATTCCGTGGTTAGTAGTATGAATAATGCATAAAATGTGGCGAAATGAGAAAAACTACAAATCGATAAGTGAAGTTGTTTGAATTCATTTGATTCATCTCATGAAATACTGTCTGAAAATTGCTTAAATTGGGCTATGGTGCAGAATTAGTGTTCGAAAAAAGTCTGCTACAGCGAAGCTCGAAACAACGTTTAGACAACGTCTTGCAACGTTGGTGTTGAATACAGGGGTGAGAGATATTACAAATTTGAGCTATTTGGATGTTCTCAAGAGAAAAAAATTAAATCAAGAAGGTATACATTCAAATGACACTATTTTTGTGCTGATAATGAAATTAAACTGAGCTAACACAGCAAGTAAAGAAGGAAACGGACAAGAAGAACTTTAGGGTGAAGCGTCTGTTTTATTGTGAACTCATACAGTACATCAAGTGAATACAGTACATCAAGTGAATACAGTACATCAAGTGAATACAGTACATCAAGTGAATACAGTACATCAAGTGAATACAGTACATCAAGTGAATACAGTACATCAAGTGAATACAGTACATCAAGGGGCTGAGAAGTATAAATAAAGGACTACAATCTCTAAGTTTTTGTTACATGAACTAAAATTATAAACTGCATAAATTTTGTTCGGTAGTTGAACATGTGATTAAAAAAATGGTCTTCGTGGAATAATTTTCCTCTAGATTGTGGAAAATTCTCCACTGCTGGTTGCAGTGCTCTCTCATGAAATTGCGTCCATACAATAATTGAAAACAATCTGCAGTAAAGGTAAACCCTTTGTCAGTTTCCAGTGTGAAGTATAATGTCATGGATTTGTGCAACTATTTTTCAGAGAGAAATGATACAAGTCAAGTTGAGGTAGAGACGCTACGTTCAAACATTTTACCTTTGATAAAAGAACTCTAAAATTAAAGTAAACAAAAAAAACACTACTCTACACCACCTCGAAGGCATGAAATCTTATATAAATAAACTTGAGCTGGATACAAACCCAGACTCAGAGATGCAGTAAAATTTCCCGGACGTTCACTAGAGCTGTCACCTCGCAGGAAATCCGCAGTTTGCGGGACACGCAATCATCTTAAAGGTGTTGGCGAGTACACTGTGCGTCTATCGCAACTGTAGACCCCAAAAATAACTCGTATTAATATAACAGGCTCTTAATAAATTATTCAATAGAATTTTATGGAAGCCTTCATTTTACTGAAATGCTTACACATTTGTTTTTAGAACCATTAACGCATAAAATTTACTTTGCTGTAAGATAATAAATATTTCCCAACAGTAACTGTAATCAGAGTAAGAATTGTACATACTGGCAAAGCAAATTCTAGGTATTCTGCCACCTGGGCAATTGAAGCCGTAGGCCACTTGCCCCCAGACAATAATTGTCTGCGTATATTTTTCCCCGATCCCACACTGTTTGGAGAGTAGTCCCAAACTTAACCACCCAAACAGAACCTAATATAACCTAAAACTTTAATCATTTGAATGCCGACGCTTAGGCACTTGAGGTGGAATTTTTTGAGAAATGTTATCAACTTCCTGAATTATTTTTAGAACAACCCAAATATACGTCAGTTTTGAGTAAATATTTATTTCAATTTTTCAACCAACACACTCTCTTAGAGAAAGAAATTTTCTGAGTTAGACAATACTTTTCGATCCTCAAAAAAGTATTTCAAATTGTGTTGAAGGGCTTAGGGTATAAGTTTCACTAACCAGTACACTAAGGAATTTATAACGTGAAAGTTTTCGTTCGCCTCCGTGAAAAAATTGTGACTGAAATCCCGTGGCATTGAACTCATTGAATATTTATGACAAATTGTAGTTTCAAAATTTTCTTTCACAAATAGTTTTACCAAAGTTACTGTTTACACTAAATTTTAGCCTTCATCCCTACACTCGAATCTCCATATCTGTCCCCCAAACTCAAGCTACATTAAGAGGCAATTTGTTGCACTGAACTTCAATCGCAGACCAACTTGGCCCAAGTGATCCCGCTAGGATTTTGAAAGATTTACCAAATCAAATTAACTTTCATATGATCAAGCCTGACTCAACTTGCGCTAATCTAACCTACTACCTTAATTAAGCATGGCCTAACGTAATATAATTCAGTCTAAATATATCTTCTATAATAATTCAAAATTTTAGCGTTTGAATGTTACAGTTTTCTTTTATTATACAAAGATGTTAAATTGTTTCATTCCTACACAAAAAAATTCGAATTAAATTCGACCAAAGATTTGATATATGAAATATTAGCTTTCAAAAATGATTTCATTCATGGAACATATGGAGTAATGTTTTTTTCAGAAAAGGTAAATCTCATGATGATAAATGTCATTCATTTTTGCTAGTAACTTGAGAAAAATAGCTGCGCGCATTTTTTTCATTATTTCATAAATTCAGATCACATGCATCAATTACTTTGCAAACATAATCATTTGATCTCCATGGAAATATAGTAAAGAATGGTCACAGCAAAAAATGAATTTTGGGTGTTTCATTTGATCATTTCCACAAAGGAATAACACAAACTAGTAGTAAAACCAGTTCGATGAATTAAACAAAGGAAATCAACTTCCCGGAATTTTTAATTCTGATAAACAATTGTACATTTCTTTATAAGACATCTTTGAAATTCATGATGTATGTGCAAAATTCTACATGTCAATGTTGAAAATTAAATTTAAAATTTAGAAATCTGTCATCGACACTTACGAAAAACTCCAGGCAATTGGGGGAAATAAAATCAAACGGCCGAGAGCGCTTACTGTGAAAGTCGTGAGCACAAAACTTCTTTTAACAAAAGTCATGATATTAGGTTTTCAAAGTGGCTTAAATGCTTCGGATGGCCATAAATCTCGGAGAAGACCAATGCGGCGCTGTTTTCTCCCTCCAACTACTGTTTAACGTCTCCTGGCGAAGTAAAAAGGCTATTTTGACTTTAGTAATTTAAAAGTTAATATAGTATAGTTCTTAGGCAACTTCTAGATTCAAGTGTTACAGGTACTAAGCCTAGTTATGCGGCAATGGCCTAAAAGTAATTTTAGGGCAACAGCCTGAACAATAATAAAAGAGCGACAGCCCGAATAGAATAATAGGGCGACAGCTCGAACAGTAATAGTATGGCGACAGCGCAGATATGCGCCCAGTCCAAGAGTGACTAACCTCCATGTCCATGGAGTAGGGAGCTCCTCCGACGACAGATGGTTAGGGCGAGCTTGCTGGAGTCTAGTCAGTGTATGGCTCTCAGCTTTGGCATCGTTCCATCCTGACGCCGGTAGAGGCCTAGGACTCCCGTCTCCAGCCCGGGACCACCCGAAGAGCGAGGCAGCTCGGTGATAAAGTTGCAAGGTCTGTACGCAAGGTTTCATCTTTCCGTCGCCTTTAAAAAACACATCAGAGAAGATGCACCCGAGCTTCGAAGCTTAGGTTTGGTGCAAAGTAATACAGTGGCTGAACAACGTAAATTACGGCGACAGGAAAAAGCTACCCGCAAGGTCAGTAGCCGGCAATTGCGGGCTGCTAATATTTTAATATTTTAATATTTTTTTTATTTAATATTTTAGCAAATGACTAGAGCAGAGCTTTTTCTGCTCCGTCTGTGAAAACCACAGTAAACTGGATACTGGATTTCATCAAACTCGAACAAAGAGCTATCTACTAGCGTGCCATGGGTACGCTCAAAAACCAGTCGATCAAACTTAAGGGAAACGTCTACCCAGAATCCGGAAAATTTCTGGTTTTTGTTTTATTACGTTATTAATCAGAGATATGCTTACTTCCCAAGCTGTCAAATTTGCAGAACGCTCTGAGCATTGTAAGTGGAGGAAATAGGGTTGGGAAGCGTGGAGAGATCCAATCAGCAGCCAGCTCCGACAAGCAAGTGCATGTGCCACGCCCCTGAAAAATTTTTGTTTGTATTTTTATTGCTCTATTCAATACAGAAGTCCTCAGTTTACAAGCTAGCAAAGGTTCAGACCGTTCTGTGCTTCGTGAGAGGGGGAAACAAGGAGGGGAAGAAGGTGGATTCGAATGCAGCTGCTAGCGCATGACAAACACCACATTAGGCATGAACCAAAAATTTCTGAATTTTGTTTTGTTGGTCTATTTGACACAGAATTCCTTAGTTTACAATTTAGCAAAGATACACAACGTTCTTTGCTCCGGGAGAGGGGGAAACAAAGGGGGGAAGGGGAGGAGCGCGTCGAGGAGGACGCCGTAGCGTTTTCTCCTGGAGCAGTGATACGTATCTATGATACCACTTGTGGTACCGGTTCCTTCAAGGAACCACAAAAAACTTATTATAAACGATATTTATATGTTTAGATAACTTTCAGAGCGTCAACCGGGTCAATTTTTCCAAGCAATATAGCTTGCAAATGAAAAAATTAAAAATGAGAGAAAATGCGCATCCTGAACAGTTGAAGATAAAAAGTTCAAAAGCTATCTGCTCCGACAGTTATTAACGTTGAGCAATGATTAAAGTCTCATTGAATGCGCAAAGAGTGGCTGCATGGCTGGACGAAATATCAATATGAATTGCGTAGTCCTTTTTAGTTACATCTTCAGCTACTTCTGTAGCCTATTTGAAATTAATGAATCCTACTACGCTACTTTGCCGGGCAGCTTCACTCTTCACTCACCTCCTTTTAAACTACAGCACGATTTCAAGGCTCCTCGCTTCTCTTTCGTTCTACAGTTTCCACCTTGGGCTTTTGAGCAGGCAGCACCAACCTCACCCCAATGAAACTTCGCTATTAGCCTCGTAGCTAACTTCATAGTCCAGAGCACATGCAACTCCGCTATCGTTATTAGCTCAATGTATTTGGGATGGTAAGCGTCCCTTTTCGCTGTCCCTGCCTCATCCATCCCGGTACTGCGCGTCACTTCTTTAGAAATTCGGCTCGTTGGTGTCAAACAAAATTCATTCAAAGATATTCACGAGCGACCAAAGATCGTCTGAGGGTTGATACAAAATCCTGAATCCATAAATGTTTCTTTTCCAATAAATTAGGACTGCACAAGCATTAATTGGTTGGATGTAATAAATTTCATGTTCGTAGGTGATGAAATTATTGAAAAAGTTCGGAAAAAACAGCGTTGCTTAGAATGGTGGAAGTACTGTGCAGAGAGAGAGAGGGGAGAAAAAAATGTGACGAAATTTTTTAGGCAACTTTAGAGAGTTAAGAATAGTAAAGTTTCTTTAAACAAACTTTGTCGGTAAAATCAGACTTCGATTATGGGGTATACAGCACTAAAAGAAAAGGGTAATAGAGATACTTATAAAATAAGGACGTTCACGCAAAGCTATGTCGAGGGTTATGCGAGGGCTGCCTACTGCAGCGCGGAGGAAACCGATTGAGCAAAAAAGTTGTATTCCCGAAGCTAAACAAGAAAAATGCGACCCACAAGTGCAGGGAGCCTTCAGGGCTAATGACAGCTCTTCCTACACAGAGTTTGCCTGATGTTTTAATTATAATGTGGTAATCTAGATAATAGATCTCCAATTTACATATTGTGCTGTGTTCATCTTTACGTCTGGAGTCTCGCAATTACTATTTGGTTGGACTATGTTGCGCGCTTATTCACAACAATTTTTTTAATTCACGTGTTTACTTCAAGCAAAACAATTAAATCTTTCGGTTAGTCGTTATTTATTCCCATATTGATCAAGGAAATGCAGAGAAGGAAGCGTTCTCTATTTCATATTTCTCTCTATCTTTTATTCTTTTCAATCTACCTTTCCTCTTTAATTTTTTCACTTCTTTGTCTTTCACTACCGAGAGCTTAAATCATTTCTTCGTCGCCTGACGTTCGACTGACGCTCTCTTTATATCAGTGAGGAGGGACGATAAGGCGCCATGACACGATGACAAATAAATAAAGAGTAATCATGAAAACATCTTTCGGAGCAATTGAATAGCCATTTTTCTCCCACTGCCACTCCTGACTCCTCATTCATAAAGTTTCACTCTCTTGAGGGTTCATAGTTGATTACTTCTAGAGCGAAGCTATAAAAAACTCAACTCCATGATAATGGATACTGATGATGCATGCTAGCTGCAACACTACGATTTGCTTCAATGGCAAAGTACATGTGTACTGTGAAACTGAAGTTGTTTGCACACAGAATGAAATGAATTAGTGAGTATTAAGAAATGCTGCTGAGTGTACTGCTTGCATGAGTAATCTGTCAAGCAGCACCATGCAAGGAAATTCGGTTATAAATTGATCGATATATTTATGTTAAACTGCAGTGGTAATCTAATCTAAGTATTGAAATTAATATATTATCGCTCCATTCACTTTATGTTACTTTTCAGAGAACTTTTACTTGTGTGCATGAGGAATTTTTTCTCATCTTCCTTCAACATTCGCAATGCCTACGAATTTGGCACTTCAATCTGTCAAGCTTTTCGAGCAACATATGTTGTATTTAAGGTACTTAACAATTATTACAGCTACAACATCCATCACACTGAAAATTCCGAAACTATTTTAACGGCTTGGTATGCTTTACACTGTTTTCAAATTAATGAATCTCACTAATTGAAACAAAAAACCTTCTCAAACAAAACCTTGAAGACTTCGCACCAGGCATTTCCCAGACTAATATCTCCCAACACAAAACCAAAAATGTCCTGTCTGGAATTGTCCCTCAGTGCAGAGAATTCTCCAAAATAAACACTTCATTTTTGGCACAAGGATGAAATTCTGTCTCGCACTGGGCCTTGTTTTCGTGATTAGCTTTTTAGCTTGATGCGAGTGTAATATTTACGCTAAAATTCCTTCTAGCCATTGCTTATAACTAAAAGTGAAGTAAAATTGGAAACAATAATGCAATAACAAAAACTAGCATTACAAACGCATTCAAAATAATTGCTGACTGTCCCAGACAAGTAAGACGCTTAAGACTACGCAAGCACACTTCAAATAACGCTCAGCAGGTTAATCGCGGGAACTACATGCAAGCATATTAACAGTGCACATTTCTCCAGCTCTCTTCATCTTAGCTCCTGGCTGCCGGTCGTAGCCGAAAATCGTATCACGTGGACTTAATCAAGTTTTTTTGCTTGCGCTGCACACGAAGAACGTAAATTTTTTAACGCTCGTAACCCCCTAGGTACGTAGAAGTAAAAAAGTTTTATGCGCAACTGTGATTGCTTGCCGGCAACTCACTAATTTGCATCAAAGATATTGTGTTTAAGTGCTGCAATCCTTTACTGGGCAGGAGAGTCGTAAGATGAATATTCGTCAAGTACATATTCAACTTCGAAAGCAGATATTAGCTTTATGAAACAATTCTTTGATATCATGCGTGCATTACTTCAGTGGTTTCTCACAAATTTGATCCCCACTCTGCCCGGCTTCATGCGGGTGCTGTTTCGCGCCCCCGGTGAGAACGCTCCCACCCTAGTGCTCGTAATTCATGGCACCGTTACTTCCGTTTACGACTGCTGCAAGTCAAGAGGGGAGTCGCGTCGGAAATCTGAAAGACCAAGAAAATGAAAGGAAAACAAATAAAGGGAAGGACTTGAAAAACGATTTTCTATTGTACATTATAAGTTCTGCAGGACTTGAAAAAATTTGTCGCTAGAATGCAGAAATAAATGAAAATGACCAATTTAGTTATTCTGAACTCTGTTCCTGATTCAAACATTATCTTAATACACCATTGGTTTGACTTGTCACGATATATCATTAATCTGATTCATTCAACTTATCAGAAATTATTATCAGTAGTATTTTCAGATTACATTTTCGAAACTTTCCTCATTTTTTCCATGTTAAGGACCGTATTTCAGGATATGTGCCAGGCAATGTTGTGTACTGGTATTCGTGTTTCCAGCGTAATATCGCTTACTGCAGGGAGATAAAACGTCACCATAACACGCGCCTGGCTGAACACTAGGCCACCTCTTCTGGCACTGCCAATCCTCTAACATCTCTCACTAACAATGATATTCTTAACTATAGTGTGAATTGAATTCATTGTATCTACAAAGAAAGATTTAAAGCTGATGCATCGTCTACCTCTAATAGCCTCAAAATCGTGGAAGGCATATTAAACCTCGAACATTCCATCTCTTTTGATTGAGGTTACATGCTTGCCCCCTCTGCAGCATTTGATTACCAAATCTGAACTATTTTCTACTCTGCGTATTATTCTTAAAACTTGTGTAAAATACTGAAAAAATAGAATAAATTGTAACTTTTTTGCGATTATTTCAGATACCGAGGATGAATATAATTTTTCTCGAATGTGTTGCAAAACGGAAGTTCGTTCACTTTAATTAAGTTGCCACGTCCTGGTTCAGAATGATTTAGGTCAAAATGATGAAGGTTTTAAGTCAGGTAGTTTGATTAAAAAGCTTAAACAAATTTCATGGTTACACGCTGTTAAAACACTTTTAAAATAGCCAAGTCTAATTATTTCGGTCTTGGCTCCGTAAAATCAGATTAACACTTGAACATCAAACTGACTAGTCAATTTTGTCCTGTTTAAGCAGAGGTTCCGTTAGGGTTCTTTATTTCATTAGTTTTACGCCAGCGGCTAAAGTTTATTGATTTTAGTGCACACTACAGCCAATTTCAGTGAAACAGGTCGCTTGCCAATGACACTTTAAAAAGTGGTAGCTCTTGCGCCTCGCAGTTGTTGCCGCACTCGTGGCCCTTCTCAGGTCCGTACAACGGACGGTCAGCGTATAACCGAGTACAAGACTGCCAGCGCACTCCTTTTACAGCAAGTTAAAAGAGCGGCTCCGGTTGACAATCGTCGGCTAATCGCGGGAGAAGCTGGACAAACAAATAATATTATAAAAAGTGGAAATGATTGCATTGGTAAATTCGAATAATGGTCGCAACAAGAAAATTTAGAGAACATCAGATATTAGTACATACTTTGTGTTGCAAGGGCGCGTTGACCCCGGTGATCCTGGTCAGCTGCACTAGACAGGCTCCAAATGAATACTATGTGGGAAAGGGAAATAAAGGAGTTAAGAATGTTGAAGATTAATTAGCCCGTAGCTCCCTAAATTAGAGTTCAGAAAGCCCAATTGTGTTCGGTTTCCTCAAATTCACATTAATTACAGTATACCCACCTAAGAAATGGTGCCCTTTGTGTGTAAACAACTTCTAGACAAAGTGGACGACGGCAGTCTAACATATTAGTCAAAGAATATCAAGTAAATCAGCCGTAAGTTCTCCAAGAATAAACAAGTACAAGTGCCCCAAGATTGAGCACAGTCAAGTCGCCCCTCAACAAAATAAGTGCGAACAACTTAATACAAGCTAGCTAGGAGGACGAAGGTCGAGGCAAACTCGTCGAACAATATCTAAAATCAATCAACAACCCAAATTTACCACCAATAGCGAACCTGTAGAAAACTTTAATAAACCATATGAACAACCAAAAATATAACTAAGATGAAAGAGAACGAAATCCAGCGACTCTCCAATCAAGCCCCATCGTCCATGCACATAGGACCGTCTGAGCTGCTTGAAGGCCGCGTTCAAACGCGCCTCTCCTAAGACTGCCAGAGTTTATCCAGCAGCAGAAGTTAGTTTGATTGCGGAGGGCTTCAAAATTATGCTTGGGGCGAAACATTTGGGTTAAATTGATACAGAAGCACCTGTGTCAATTACGAAAGAGACAGAAGCAAAACTTACGGTGGCGATAACCTTTAAGAAGAGGCGAGTTAGTAGCTGCCTTGACAACTCGCTCAGTCAGGTTTCCTGCTGCGAATTGCGTTGTGGCGAGGATGTATACGAGAAGAAGGTCTGGATGAAGATTGAATTTTACAATTCCCTTTGTTTGGAAATTTAAACCACGGCTTGCACGTCCTCGCTCGATCTGCGTAATACAGGTGGTTTCTGCACACTTTAGGGCGTTGATTTTAATGAAATGGTCTTTCATGAACTGGCATCTGGTCGAAGTTCGACGGTGAAAAGCGAAGGGTTTTCGTAACCTCTCGCAAAGATTCACGAGATGCTCATTGCCGAAAATCTACGTTGTGAACCTGCGTGTGCAAAGGTATCAAGTTATCTGCCAGACTGCCCAGTTGGGGAAGAGTCAGATCCGTTTGAGCCGCAACTGCGCTAGCAATCGAGCCTCAACTGCGCAAGCAATCGTAGAGAGCAGTGACTGCACAAACTTGTGTCGAGCGAGGTCGTCCCCAATTTTAACTTTAGCTGCCATTATCTGAAGTTCACGTAGATACGCAGATGGTCGGCCAGTCATCACAGTTGTTGAGATTAATTTTTCAAATAATTTTGGCTTAGTTTTCTCGTAATAGGACACAATTTCAGCACAAAGCTCTTCATAATTTTCTTTCTCTATCCAATTAAGCTGAACTTGGCCGAGCACCTCCGATGGCACAAACGACAGCGCACAGTAAAACTTGGTGTCCGTGTGAGTTACTTTTCGTAAGCGAAACTGAGTATAAAGTATTTTGAAAAATGTTGACAGTGAAGTTTCAGAAAAGGTTGGCGACTTTAACGCCACCTCGAGCGCGTGCTCGCTTCCACCTTCTGCCATAGTGGACAACTTTCTGCCTGGCTGTTTCGTTGGTTGCGAAGTCTGGGGTCACCAGTTGTGGGGGTGACGTTCGTTTTATGACCAGCCAGGCAGGACAATAAGCATTAGATTTACCTCGTCCGCAAACTGAAACCTGAAAAGATCAAGTCCGATTTTTTGTTGCTCTCATTACAAAGAGTTACACTTAAAGTACAAACGAAGTTAAGTATGTTTCATTAAATGTGAAATTACACTAGATGGTAGCACTGGACGCAAACAATATTTCGTCTTTCAATTAACTCTAAAATAAGAAGAATTACACTCACCCTTAAATTAGGGTTCTCAGGTCATAAATTAATACTGAAAGAGAGTAACGGAATTTTCTGGATTATCAATGAAATTTAATTTATTATTTCTAATTACTAACGTGAAACAACGTTTAGGCATTTTAATATTGGTAACACTAAAAAATTAACAACTAAATACTGACAACTAAAGACTAACGCTTTACGCATACAAAGCTTCGCTGATTTTAACTCACGATGTAAAAGTCTTTAGCTTACGCCCTACCATGCCTACTCCTACGCTGGGTGGCAAGTGTTGCCATACACTGCGGTATAAAAGGTTTTGTTTATTAAACCTTAAAAGAAATAAATCACGTTAACACGAGCGCCACAAACTCCTTAATAACTTTCTTGAATTCGATTTTGAACTTTGGTTACAGGGCCGCAGAATAAGTGTTTTGGAGTGTTAAGAAACTTGCTCAGATTGAAGATTAGATGATAATTTTAAATGCATTTTGCAAAGGAAAATTTTTAACTGTTTTATTTGCAATAGCTTTTCCAGTTTTTCATCATTTAGTTAAGTTTTAAAACTACTCAGATACTGTTCATTTTCAGCTGTTAGTAACCTTGATAATATAATTCCTTATTATTGGGATTATTATTTTCCAAAGATAATTTGTAAAGTTGTTTTATTTGACTTTGACATATTAGTTCCATCATTTATCTTCAGTTTACTGGAATATTTCTCTGTGAAATACTATAAAATTTTGTAAACTGATCATAAATAATGGAACTAATATAATGGTTTTCGCTTGTAAAATTATTCGTTGTATCAAGCATATTGTTTCTTTTATTAACACTTTTTCATTTTGTATTGTGACACCATTTTCAGTTATGTTAATTTATAATATAGTTTATTTATATAGTTAATGGTAAGGTGTTTATTCCATTAAATGCAATCCCATTTGATTCCTTAGTACATAATTGATGGTTTTCGCTTGTAAGATTATTCGTTGTATCAAGCATATTGTTTCTTTCATTAACACTTTTTCATTTTGTATTCTGACACCATTTTCAGTTATGTTCGCTTCTATTAATTTTACTCTCTCGTTTAATAAGTTTTCCATTTTATTAGAATATGGTTTTGATCTACAACAAACACATGTTTCAATTTGGTGTTC
Organism: Platorchestia sp. MABIK; assembly: GCA_014220935.1. Classification (NCBI taxonomy): domain Eukaryota; kingdom Metazoa; phylum Arthropoda; class Malacostraca; order Amphipoda; family Talitridae; genus Platorchestia; species Platorchestia sp. MABIK. Next base: position 56,908 of record JACJUY010001190.1, on the reverse strand, counting down.
CATCAGTTTCGACTATCATTTTTCCAAATATTTCGGTATCACCCTTGAATATAGGAAATTGCTTCCGGATTATCTTGACTTATCGTATAAATCTCCATTACGTTAAGCATTTTTAACAACTATTTTATTTTTACGTCATGACAAAATGATTCTGCATTTGATAACAACTTTGCTTTATTCTCATATTTTTCCTTTGCATGATTATAAGCGAAATCTTAAAATAACATTTCACTTGTAACTAAAATCGATAATACAACTCAGGTTCGAGAACTAAATTTGATAGTTATTTGATAGTTATTCTGCGCATGAATGGCCATCAAATTATCTGAGAACATTTTGAAATTTTAAAAGTTTTGTGCAATTATCTATGGCTTGCTTGATTCTTTCTGTAATTTTGATAACTGAACATCCATCCTAAGTCTCAAATTTTCCACAGTTTTGCCAAATACTGATTTGTTCATTAGTTTTTAAATGCATTATCCATTTTTTTATTAGTTTATTGACGGATTATCGTATTTACATGGTTTCAATCGTGGACTTTCGTCAAATATTAATTTGCGATGAATTATTTTTTAGTTTCAATCCAAAGTCTAAACATTGTTGCTGAGATTTCTAACATATGAAATTTTTTTTCATTGACCAACATATGAAGCTAATTTGTTCAAATCGTATATTTCAAAATTTTCTGGAAATAATAGCAGATCATGATGATAATTTTTTAATTCTTTGCTATAACCAAATTCTAAAATATGTCCCCTATAATTTTTGAGTTTACTCATCGGATCTTTTCAACTGAAATTTCCTGTGGGTAATATTTGAGACAATGTCAGACAAATAAATTGTTGACATCATTAAAAATTACACAAATAATCGGTTATTCCCTATTATATGTTTTAGACGTATAAGAATTATTTGCTTCTGCATAATGTGTTGCTATTATATAAATTACACATCTAATTCCCTTTTCAATGATCAGAAGCATATCGGAATCTTTGAATTGGTCCGATTTCATTTTTACATGTTTTAACATTGCATCGAGAAATATTCCAGATGCTGTAAAATATTCTGTTGGGCTGAGAGAATACGCTTTCACACATGGTAATCTAGATTGTTGAATTGAAACATTTCTGTTTTGACTAATGTATCGACTTTGATATGCAAATATAGATGACCTCTGAATTTTGTACAATTAAATGTGTTAAACTTTTAACTCATGCTGATAATCTTCCTTCGAAATATATTTCCTAATTGTTGTGTTATAAATTCACTTCTATTTGGAGATCATTCAAAAATTTTCCTAAACTGTTGACACATTCATGAGGATAAATTCATTTTTTGTTAAGTGAGTCAAACTGTTTTGAACAGAACTTGATTAATTCTTTGTGGTGATAATTTTTTGGCAATTTATCGAATGATGAAAACATAAATCTAGAAGTAACCATGTATTTAAAATAATTTGATATATTATTGTTTTTTTTATGCACATAAAGGACAACGGATGATTTTCCAATCAAGCCTGATGCATATCATCTTGTACATTGATTTTTCAAATGCTTTTTAACTAGAACCAGGACGCAATGACGGTTACCCCCGGTCAAGCCGGTACACATTTCCGATTCCTGGGTAGAGTGGGGCATTGTGGCTGAGTTTTCCATTTTACCAACGGGGAGAAACACAGGGTGGCACTGCCGGGATTCGAACTGCAGAGACCTTCCCAAGAAGGGCAAGTCCTTAACAACCTGCCCACGGTGGCCATAAATATGAATCACCTTTCAATTTCGTGTGAAACTAACATATTCATCATCTTCTTGAAGAATAACGTGTAGCTTTTATGATGTTTTTCCTAAATCTTTTATAAACAAATGAACATCATAATTCAACTAGTTGTGTCAAAACTCTAGAACAAAATTTGGATGCTTAATTTGAACATATTCCAAATGAGCTGGACCTCAATGATATCCTGTTAGATGATTATGAGTTCGACCTCTATCATTATTTTCTGTAAGTTCCTACCGACGCACATAACATCTAGCCGATTTATTATGTTCACGACAGTTTTTTTGCTGTATATGTGTTTTCTTTCAATATTGATTCCACAATCCATATATTCTCTTACATGATTTCTTTTTTAAGTACTCGGCAAATTTTTCTGGTACATCTTGATCCTTGCATAATTTATGCTTTGAATATTGCTCGCTTAACAATTTGTTTAGCAACGGATTAAATTAGGCTTATGTTTTTGAATGTTCATTATGTAACAAGAATTTGGACTTGGCTAGCACGTCCATTTTTCAAAAGGGTAGATTTGAAATCAGTAAAAATCAAATATGGATGCAAAATTTTTTTTATGGTGCTTAAATTGAAATTTTCCTCCTTCAAAGATATATTTTGTTAGTTTGTGAACTAGGCAATCATTAATGAGATTATTTGATCAATCTAAATCCTGATAAATAATGTGAACTTACACATTTTGTACATTGATGACTAGCTTACAGACGGACTCGAAGATTTCATTAGGACATAGATAATTTTTTTTCATTTTCAATAAATAGTAAATACATAACCTCTTCACTCTTTCTTTTCGATCATCAGTAGCAGGATTCATTTGTGTAGTAAAAGTTACAAACATTAACAGAAATATTGTCATTTGCCTCATATTTGCTAATATCTTTTAGATTTATGGAAAAACTGAAATCGGTAGACACAAGCATTTTCGCATCTGCTTTCTATCTTTTAGTAATGCGTTCACAATATTTTTCGTCTGAACAAAAACATCTCACTATACACCTTTCAAAACATTCTTCGGGCTTATTTTGTATATCTGTAATTTTTTCATTGAATTCCGAAACATCTGTGGCAATTTAACATACCTTGATCGTCTAAAAGATTTGGATTCAATGATTTTTCAACTAAAGTCTATTAGTTAATTAATTATTTGCCCACATGAGCTCTTTGTAAATTTGTCCACATTCTCAATCATTTTTTTTGTGTACCTTCCCAATATAAATAAGTTTTTTTGACCCATCGATAATTTTCCACATTTAAACCAAGCTTCTCAGCTTTATTTTTGCTTTCTAATATTAACTTATGCAGCTGAACTTTAATGTTGAGCAGAAGTTTATAGCTGATGAATTTTTGTTTTTTAATACAATAATTCGATTTAGGAATAACAGTTTTGAAGAATAATATTCACGGTCAAAATTAAAATGTCGTTGTAATCGGTCTGGAAACTCATATAATTCATTGCAGTTTTAGTGTCTTTGAATTGACAACCAAATAGGTTTCAGAAATGCTGATGTTTGGGACTATGCATAATAGATACTTTTTTGCATATATCTCGATATTTTTAAAGTTTTTCCAGTAAATTAGCGGATATTACGGTTTTATTGAGATTGTTTTCATACTTTAAAGTTTTTTGATGTATTTCAAAGCTCTAAATCGCCGCATTACAGATGTAAAAAAGATCACATGATTCATTTTATTTCTCGAGTTTTTAGGTGGGCTTATTTTCATTTTCAGATTGCAAAGCACCGTTATTTTCTTGAGATGATTATTTCGAATTCGTGTGCATGAGAGTATTCTTCATTACCCACAATGTACTTACATTTGGTGATTGATCATTCTTCATTTCTATTTCATCATTATACTAGATAATTTTCACCAAACAGTGAAAAATTTAGCCAAACTCTCTGAATTTTATGACACATTTTAATTAACAGGAAATTGGTGGATTAAAATTACGTAGGAAGTATATTTGTGGGAAAAGACAGGAATTTTGTTAGTCAGTTATTTTGCTTCATTGATAGATGTTTTTGAAATTACGTTTTGAATGGTTTTGCATCATAGTGTGAGATAATATTCAAAAACTCAAAGAAGATGAAAATTAACGCTTGGAAATTAAAGATTTCATTCATGAATTTTGAGTAAATTTAATCATTGAGTGAATTAAAAGCTTAAAACAAACTTCAAAAATTGATTAAAGTTCTGTTAGTTTATTGATTTTAGATTTCAAGGGAACTAAAGTCTGCAATCAATCTTTCAAATATATTCACACAAAACTGTGGCAGTAAAAACGATAACCTGCGTTATGGTTGTAATATTCAATTCACTTTGAAGGTTCCTGGGTGAAAAAAATTTCTGATGATCAAAACTACCCCTTTTCTCAGATCTTGAGGCGTTATAATCCTGTCTTCTAGTCATATGCCACATTTAAACAGTGTTTTGTGTTTTATAACAGTGTTTTTATATGCGTTTTGCTAGTTAAAAATTATTTTAAGCTGTAGAGATAAATTGAAAAAAACAATATTGGAAAAAAAGAAGTTCTGCTTATTATTTTTCTGAAAACTGGTGTGAACTGAATGTTTCAGGAAATCAAAATTAAAGAACATACAGATTTTATCAAATTCATGAACTGAGAGGTAGAAATTTTTCGCAAAATCTTCAAGCACTGAAGAGAAAAACTCTGAAAATAAATAACCGAAATCTGAGATTAGCCTCTCACCTGAAATTTGAAGTCGAGATAAAAACCTACCTTATGAACATTTTGGGGAACATTTGACCTCTCTTTTGGTTCGGCTGACCGGTCTGCACAGAGCACACTAAATATTTGAGGGGAAGACCTGCCCTCTAATTCGTTTTAGGGCTCGATTAGGCCTCCCAGTGGCGCTCGTGGGGCCCTAACGAGTCTCAGCAAACTTGCCTCGTAATGTGCGAGCAAAAATTTCATTAAGGGCGATTGGCGGCTCTGAGAACGGCCAAAAACGGCCAAGAGGCAGCACTACTGGGCCTAATACCTGCTCTTACTCATAATAACTGCCACAAGACTTCCTGATTTAATTACGATCACATTAACATTAAACGATCTTTTTAGTTTCACTCTGATGGTTTGAGATGCACTTGGTTCACAGCATAAGTACTTCGTAAAGTAAATGAATGTTTGGTGCGCTTCCCGTAAATTTTACTTTTTCATTTTACAGCCTCATTCAGATGCGTGGAAATGGAATAGTACAAAATTGACTGGTGTATAATGGCCTGACATATCCTTAATTGGAAACACAACTACTAATTAAAACTACGATTTAATCACATGGGGAATTATACCTAAGTGTGAGTAGAAAACAAAAACTAGAATTATAGAAAACAAACTACTTCTCAGATTCCGTTCTTTAGAAATAAGGGGATAAAGTTCCTCTGTTTCTCTTTATAAGCAGCTGTGGGCGAATCCACAACCTGTGAATACTTCTAGGATTTATTTTCTTCATTGAACAAGATGGCCACCAGTGCTATGCGATACAAATTGAAACAAAGTATTTTCTGCGATAGAACCATTCCTATAATGGCAAATATAAAGTTTTGGAAAAAAGGATGTGCGAAAGAAATGCCTTTATTTGAAACATGTTACACATCTGCGTAAGAAACAGTTCGATTTTTGGCCCGAAAAATCAACGTCCAAAGCCATTCTAAATTTCTGCAATGGTTTTATTCTAAAACGGATGTCGAAAACATAGTACTCTTCATTTTCCACTATCTTCAAAAACATTTATTATGGTTGATCAGTAAAGATGGGTCACCATGTCACTATGTCGAAAGAGATCTTCCACTCAAATAGTTTAAATCTTCCCTCACAAGCAGTAAACAGTATGTTGTAATGAACAATTAAAATTCATAACCTATAAATATTTTGTACGGAATCAATCTCGAATTTTTTCCTGGAGTACCTCAATTTCTCATTGATATAAACGATCATGAAATTTCTCAAAATTTAAACATGTTTACTGATGACAACACATTGCATTCGAGTTTTTCCAAGGATCAGCTTGTACACCGCTGACTCAAAAATTATGAATCATAAAATATCTCGCAGTCACAGAGTAAATCAATATGTTAGCATCTCAACACGACCAAACCAACACCTTTCTCCAACCAAAACGCTGCTCCATAATATGTATTTAAACGATGAAAAAGTGTGGCACTAACCACTGTGTGTGTAAGCCAAGCACCCTAGATTAAATATTTCCTTCAAAGATCACATCAAGCATGCACACATGGAGTTTCCCAGATCCAGTGAAATTTTACACAGAGTAAAGTTCATCATACCGAAGAAAGCACTAAAAATATTTGCACCGCATTGATCTTTAGGTTCATTCTCTGTGCCTCGTATCCTAGCATGGCACGGATGAAAATACATTGCGTGATTATGGCGTGAATGAGTAGAGCTTTCGTGCTGATGATTCTCTAAAGATCCTAAAATCCTGAAAATGACTGACCACTATCGATTCTCTTCTAAAAATTTTACCTACACGAAAACAAAACCAACGAAAATTTCTGCGATCGGTTACCAAATTACTCTCATGTTGACTACGATGAATACTTGAGAAATAGAAATGAACACGCGTTGTCCCATAGTACTCGGCAGCAAAATGTCAAAATAGTTTTTTTCTTACGTTATCAACTTCTGGGATTTCTCAACTGACATCATCCGCGCTGTCCCCCGTATCATTTACTCAACATGTAAAAGTTAGCGTGAATTTTACAAGCCCATAACTTATAAGACAAATAAACGATATATTAAATGACAAACGCGAATGAGAAATTTGACAAAATTTTCTTTCACGCTTTACTCCTCATCTTGATTAATAGACAATGCTTACAATGCAGAATTACCGACAAACACAAATGCATATGCGTACATGTGTGTATATGTATGTATGCGTGAATGCATAAAGCAAAAATAAGATCATTTTCACCCGAATCCCGAAGCATTTACTGAAGACCGCCTGATTTTTAGGCCTTTTTGAAAGGCCCTGATCCGTTTTGATAGCTTAATGTGAAAAAAGTATACATCCAATTTGCTTCAGTTCAAATTTTACATACTGAATTTAAATAGGATAAAAGGACCTAAGCTAACCAGACTTAATTCGAAGGAATAGATTGAAACGTTTAACAACGCTTTCTTTAGTTGTTTTGTCCACCCTTTTTCTTGTAACTTCATTCCGTCAAGCGATTTTTGGATATTAAAATTGAGTTATAAAATCACTTGCTTAAAAATTATTCTGGAAATTGAAAGGAAAGCTTGAAAAATTTTCGTACATTAATTACTACGCGTAAATAAGAGCTTTAAAAATAGCGTCTAATTTCGAGCTACTCCCTAGTGCTGCAATGTACGAATCTAAAAGGCTTAAGTGTTAATTAGCGACAAATTTTTACACATATTTGTCGGGAACCAAATCGATTGAAGGCTTTTCGGTCCGTACGTTTAAGGATTTGGGAGTCGCTCAAATAATGGGTCTGTTTTTGGACCCTCATTTTTTGATCCAATTAATCCTGAGCAAGACTTGGCCTCGCAGCGGCGGTTAGCTCCACCTCGCTTCGCTAGGCTTTGCATAGCGCTGCTTAGCCTCCTCTTGAATTTGTACATGAAACTTTACTTAAAATTAATAGATTTACTTTTAAATAGGCCTTCATTAAACTATGTTGAAAATACTCCAGGATAGAAGAGGCTTTGAAGAAAACAAACTGACCCTAAAATCGCAGGTAAAGCAAGCTGCTGTTAGATAACGTGATGAAATAAACAAACACACTGAACAACAATGCTCGATCAATAACCAGCAGTCTCAGAAACTAAGCACATTCAAAAATCACGCGCGCTCAAAAATCAGGCCCGATCAAAAAAAAGCATGCACGGGAACCATACATGCTCGAAATCAAGTCATGTTCAAAAAGCTATGTACAAAGAAAAACTAGGCACACTCAACCTCTGAAATCGAACATGAACAATCTTCTGAATGATTTAGAAATGGAGTCATATTTTAACTGAGAGGAAACGTCGGACCTAATTTTACAGTTTCTGATGCTAGAGCATAACTTCTTAATTGGTCTGTTATCCCGAGCTGCACAGGTTTATATGCTTCACGTACGACAAAAGCCCAATACGGATGCCCTCTTACTTCTAATACAAGTAAGTAACATTTTTCCTGACACAATAATGTGAATAATGGCCCTAATTAAAACAGTTAATAAACACAGCAGCAAATTTCAAGCAATATGAGACGTTTTTAAGTAATTTTCACGACAAACACTCCAATTTTACGATAGAGGAATTCGGCTGCTCTTGATATGTTACCACAATAGAGGGTAAAGTTTACTGCTGCCATGACAGCTTAGATAATCTTTAACTTTAGTTGGCTTAGGCTAGCTTCGATTAGCTTAGGATAGCTACAGTTGGTCTAGGTATATTTAGACTAGATTAAGTTAGCATAACTTAGTTTAGTTTAGCTAAAGTTAGCTCGAGGGGGTTAACTTAGGCTTTCTTAGGTCAGCAATGGCAAGTTCATGAAAGGTCAGATTAGCTAAGGTTAGTATAGGTAACTCAGCATAGGTTAACGAAGATTATCTCAGGTTAACTCGGAATTCAATACGGTTCTTGCGATTCACTCGCTACATTACGGAATTTCAAAACCAGATGCTTGTTTTAGTTTTCATACAAACTAATTTTACAGGCCTGGGGAAGAGATTTTAGTTTACGTGCATTTTGATCTTAAAACAATAGTATCAGGACTTGAAGGTTCAGCGCTTTGTGGCATACTCGATCATAACTGACCTTGTAGAATTTTATTTTTCAAAAACGTTTTTCTAGTCAAATAGGTTTCGTTCTTGCCTCTTTTAAGAAGCTCTAAAGAATGTTCTGAATGAGAAACTCAATGTTGCTTCATCTGTACTTACTGAATGTAAAAAGAGAAATGTCTGGTTCACTTGAGTGGGTCAATAACAATCAGGAAAAATGAAGAAAGATCTGTTTGCTTTTCATAGAAGTATTTCATGCACAGTAATTTTCACATTATTGTCATTAACAAAAAAATCGAATTGGCACATTTTCCGACAAACAATTCAAACTCGTGGAAGTTATGTTCTCTTCTGTCATGTCTTTACATAGTTGCGCACAGCGAGCGCACGAGTGTGAGGGCTTGACCATAGGGGCGCTGCAATTCTGCGCACGCGACTGAGCAGGCTGTTAGGAGCTGTAGCACCTGCCTACCCCTCGCTAGTTCTCCTCGGTCGGCTATCTGGTCCCCTCCCGGATATTGAAATCGTAGTCCAGCCTGGACTATTTAATTTTCTCCCCTCTCAACCTTCAAAGTATGGAGTTTCTTTCTACACACAGTCGGCTTCTCCATAGCCAGTAGATTGATGTTGATGCTTACATTTCTAATGTTTAATTGAAAGCAGGTTACTTCTCACATGTCCACACTCCGTTAATCTAGTTCTTGCCATCATTCCTCCGTAAATCTAGCTCTTATCATCCTTGCTCCTTTAATCTAGCTCTTATCATCCTTGCTCCTTTAATCTAGCTCTTATCATCCTTGCTCCTTTAATCTAGCTCTTATCATCCAAGCTCCGTTAATGTATTCTTCTGCAATATACCATTCTTGATTCAGGCTCCCTTAGGCTTAAGGAGATTCACTTACCTATGTACCCAATTCCAAGAGTTTTATTTTCCTTCCCGCCTAGTTATCACTTATAAATAAAGAAGCAGATGACGAGTTTACCTCGCCAGTGGGGACAAACGGCAACAACACCATTTATGCAACTGCAGTAAAGAAGAATAAAACTTACTCTTTACATAATTTATTTGTGGTCAGAAGGCTTCATAAGGAAAATATTGGATTAAACTTCCGTATTCACAGGGGCCATACTTCAAAAGGACATAAAAATAAACATAAGTCGAATATTTCACTTGTCTCTGATGAATAAAAGATCTCTAATATTTTCAGTAGAATTACCGTCTATCAGATTCTATCCAAGTGTACTCATACTAGTAATTTCCCTATTGTAAAAGTGATTGAGGAATTATAATCTCGAAAGAAATTACTCAGAATCAAGGCAAAAAGTTCTGATTCACTCCGATACATAATACTGTCAAACAGCAGTATTAACTACAGCAGTGGGTATTAACTACTATTGGCCGAACTATACTAAACATTATTTCTAACCAAAGTTCCTTCATCACGTATGTTTAATACCGATTAGTAAAAAATATTGGCTATTAGAAAGTTGTGAAAATTTCATTTTTCACAGAAGATTATCTTATAATCAAAGTGGAAGCACGACATACTAACAGCATGAGCATTACGCGCTCGTCTACGTCTAAAAATATTAGAGGCATAGCAGGTGATTGTTAGCCTAAGGCCTCCAGAGGACCTCAGTTGTCCGGCGACCGCGGTGGGAATGTGTCGTGCGTTCGCCCCGCTTCCTGCCCTGCCTCAGTGGCGTATAGGAAGTGAGCAGTATTCCAGTGGGCTTGTTCAGCAAATTCTACTTGTTTTGAGCAGATTCGTTTGCCGAAATTCCAAGTCTGATTTATTTTCTATGATCGATATTTTTTATTCATGAATGGTCATAATAATAAAAAAAAATTTCGTACTTTTCACTAGAGTTTTAACGTTCGCCCACTGATTCCTCAAACTTAAATGACGTTATCCAACTCAGAGCGTCGGTTTTTCGTGTTTGCAAGCATTTATCAGAACATAATCGGGTGGAGCGTCAAATAATAAATTAAACTTGACACACACTGTGCCGAGGAAAGTGGACATCATCATGTAACACTCGCTTACAATTTTAAATCCCACATGACGAACATATAATTCAGGACTTCTAAAAAGTATACAGCACTGAAGATTCGTAAAATTCCGATGTTTGCCTAAAGCCGCAACCTATTATGAGAATTCATCTTATCAATTAAGCATCATGACATAAATGCTTTCCGATAACTTTAGTCGCAGAATCATAGGAGTAGAAGCCGTGCGCCCAGCGCGTATGCGAGTGTTAGCAATCGTTATTGAACTGTCTCTTTTCATGCGCCAACTAGCGTCCCAACACAATATACCGGCATGTAAACTTCTGTAAAAAATTAAAGACAATCAGGCTGTTCACTATCAAAAAGAAAATGAAATTTTCACAACTTTCTAATAACCAATATTTTTTTACTAATCGGTATTAAACATACGTGATGAAGAAACTTTGGTTAAAAATAATGTTTAGTACAGTTCGGCCAATAGTAGTTAATCCCCAAATAATAATTTAGGAAGGAACAATTTATCTTTTTCCATTACCCGGTTAGATGATTTCGTGTAAAGTTAATTTCAAAACATAGAACAGAACTATTCCCGTCCAACGACAATTTAGATAACATCGATCAGTGAAAAAAATTGCGCGCATCACCTAAGAATGTGCTCAGAGTAATGTGCTGCAGGCAGTTTGCCTTTAATCTATTCTGTTTTGAAACGCAAGTCAAATTTACTACGCATTATTTGATCTTCATTGAGTTGACACGAATTTCAACTGTGGAGAAGTTGGAACGAATTTCAACTTGTGATGCAGGAGGTGCTGGAAAGCCATCTGGTTTTCTATATTTCTATCTCAGACAACAAAAGTCAAGTAAAGCTGTCATCTCATTTGATTCCATAAGTGTCCACTCATGCCAATGAATTAGTTTTTTTCCGAAAATTCCTTTCATCCGCCATGAAAGGAAGTTGCAGATGCTCAAGGTCTCACTTTAATTTGATTTATTAGCTGATGTTTGAAATAATTAGATAATTTGTCACTGCTTACTTTTTATTCATAAATTTCAGAACTCTTTCTGAAAACAACATCGTCCAAGATAAAAGAGAAAACAAATGAGTATTCTTCACTCTGAATTAAAATTTCGTCAAAAGTGCTGTGTTTTCGTGCACAAAATACTTAGGATATCAAAAGATACAATAAACATAGTGACGTGAATTTTGAGCTTCATCTACATTTTGAAGAGAAACGATACCAGTTCTCAACACATCAAAGACTGACAATTATTATCCAACTCAATCACGAAATATCCTTGAAGCCATTCAGTGAGCAGAAAAACATTTACAGAAAGTTTTTTAATCATAATTTTAATAGATTGTGCAAGACAATTCAATAGAGAAAAAATGTCGAAAAAATATTTTGAAATACTGTTGAAACAAGGCTGGATATCTGTCTTATTTTCAATGAGTGTCTTAAAAAATCAACTAAATTTATTCGAATTTTTCATAGATCAGAATTTGCAATTCAAAATTCTTCAAAAAATACGATTTAAAATTAAAGGTTACAACTTGAAAGAGTTATCTGTGGGTCTTAATGTAGAAATAAATTTTAAATACTAATGCAGATCAAGAACAATAATCATCTGCCAAATAAGCGATAAATCTGCAAAAATGCAGATAAAGAAGGGAACCAGAATGTGAGAAAAAAGTTGAAGGAAACTGCTAGCAACCATTAGCAAATATGAGCTTCGAACATCGTGATGAAGGTTTTTACAGTTGTTGATGTGCATGGTATTGTGACGTTTGAAGATCAACATTAAAATTGAGTCATTTGAATTATTTGAACGAATTTGAATTATTAGATTGATTACTATTGGCAGTTTGAATGAATTAAGGATGGATTTTCACTCTTTTGCAAAAATTTGAACAATTCAATTCGTTTTCTAGTATTTTCTGGGACACTTATTTCGCGTTCTCGCTTCATGATACACCTACACAGGCATCCGTGAAGCGGAAAGCTTGAATTATTGACAGCAGAAATCATGCATTTTTAAAGATCATCTCTGAATTAAAAATTATTCCTACCATTCAAGTGCAGGGCTTTTTCCGAGAAAACTTGGATCATTTCCAGATAAGCCCCGCCACTAATGCAACACAAGTTCACCCACTTGTAACTTTCGACGGTACGGAAATTGTTCTCTGTAAACTGCATAAATTTCTGGAGATACCTCTCTGACTTGCTCGCCGTCATAACACATAAGTTCACCCACTTGTAACTTTCGAAATAATGCTCCTATCGACTTCAAATTACTCTCAAACAAAAGAATGTTTTTCTCTTTCGTTTGAGAGTAATTCGAAGTCGATATGTGCATTATTTCGATAGTTACGAGTGGGTGAACTTATGTGTTACACTATATAGAGGCGAGGGCTTATCTGGAAAAGATCTCAAATCTCTTCATATATAAAAACGTTGGCAATTCTGATCCCTCCAAAAGTTGGCAACACTGGAGTGCATCATTTATACTTAATTATCCATAAAGTTGGCAAGTAACATTTAAAATTCGTTGTATAAACGCTACGTAATGGAGAATTTGAAACGTTCAACGATCTGTCGACTTCGTTATTTTATTGCAAAGTCCCTCCAGTATGCGAGAAAGACAGTTTATGATGTTTGTAAACGTGTTGATGATTCAGGCCATGGTGGCAGTTCCATTCGCATGACTAGAAAAGATTTAATTTGCAAACCTCGCTTTCTAGCTGGTGTCAAAAGAAGCCTCAAAGCCAAGCCAACTATACCATTATCGTCGTTGGCTAAGAAGAGGCTTGTCAGCATCTCATTTCACTGAGGGAAAAAGACTTTAGCCTAACCTCTCATGCACAAGATAGGAAGTATCTTCTACCAAAGAAGATGGGAGAAATTTGTTTGGAGAAGTGCGAGAAAGTTTTGAACTGGTCGAAGACCAAGGGATTGACCATCAAATTATTTCCTGATAAGAAAATTTTCAGTTGAAAGAGCTTGTAACGTATGCAATGATCGCTGGATCGCCTCGTCAAGCATTGACTTTCAACCCTCTATGACCACAACGAAACCAACTAGTGGAATAACCCTCTGCGTGGTCTCTAGTGAAGGAGATATCTTTACCCACTTCTTCAGCGATGATGAAAAGCGAATGCCGAATCTTCTTGCAATGCTTTGCAAACAAAAATCATTTCGTTAATGATGGCTATGGGTGTATGAACCTCATCTTCCAATCGGACTCGGAACCCAGCTCACACGCTAAGCTTAACCATTGACTTGCTCATGAGGTGTGTGATTCAATGAAAAAGAATGTTGGCTCCCTGATTCTCATGATCTGAAACCGTTGGATTTTTTTTGTTGTAAATGGAGGCCAAGGCGTGTGTGCGTTGCTCAAAAAACAGTAACATAACCGACAAGAAAAACGTTAAAAATTCCTTGCAGCCGTTAACAATGACAAAAATTATTCTCGTCATGTATACAGCTGTCGAAAGCGTGTAAAAGCTGTCATCATGGCTGGAGACAGTGAGATCAAATAAAGATTTTACTATCCTCTTACAGAACAAACTGTGGAAACTACAAGGTATAAGGTCACTCTTTTTTAGAGTTATAAGGATTGACGCATACAAATGAAAATTGTACGGATTTATCTCAAGATCCTTGTGTTTTATTTATTACACTTACTAGAAAAAATTAAATCACCAGAGCGAAGGCTTTTATTTACACAAATGGAAAATCAGCTACGAAGTTGAATGTTGAAAAAATCAACTAATAACTGTTTGCCTTATAATGAGCGATAACACATTTAAAAAGTTCGAAAGCGACATTTGTTGGTAGCTAGTTGGCTAATCATAGAGATTAACTATTTTGATGAGATTGGTTCAGAGATTTGAAACAATAAGTATAAGATGAAAACAGGTAAACTTTTCTGTAAGCCGATTTGAATAGGCGGTATACACTAAAGTTACAAAGCATGCTGGACGAAGTCATCCGTCTGGTTGATTGTTAAGTTCTCCTTCTCACTCTTTTACGTAGAAGAGATAACAACACAACCTTCCTTCACGTAATAGAAGTGTAAATAACTGTGAATTCTAACATGCATCTGTTTTCAGCTAAATCAGGTTTTGTTTTTCATAATACATCAACAATTATCTATTCAGATTTTTAAAAATGGCAAGCATATCTGATACAATCTATACTTTGAAAAGAGTTAGTCTAAAAATGTTGTTCTGCATAACTTATTTTATTTGTGCTCTTTCTCTTGAAATTGATAAATTTTCTGTATTTTAGCTGATGTTATAGAAATTCTTTTTAACCTAACGACATGCTTCACGGCTCAGTAAGAGTGTTCGTTCGTCTGCTAGAGCTTGCAAAAGGTGACGGCCAGGTGACGAGTCTGGCAAACTTATCTAAATATCTGAACTTGTTGACGTTTAAAATTGTACTCCTCCCACAGTTTTATAGGTACAGAAACGGTAATAAAATCAATCGATAGGACTTAGAATGAGCTAAAAATGTATGTATACGTTTTTTTAAATAACTGTTTAGTTTGAAAATTATAAGGGAAATGATATTTCCAAATTTAAAAAAATTGATTTTTTGAGGCAAAAAATCAAAATTCAATGAATCAAAACATTGAAATTCCACTCCCATGTTTCTTTAGATCATACATTTAGCTATCTAAAAACATGTTGCCGGTTCTGTTACTTCAAAGTTGAAGGAGGAGATATAATTTCGAAAATGCTCTTTTTCCAGTTTTTTCGAGAAAAAAATCAGTTTTCTGAATAAAATGACGAAAAAACATACGAGTCCGAGTATATTGTTGCATCATTTTACGCCCATGGCATAAATTTCAGAAAAATCCATCGGAAAATGATGGACTTTGGTTTTTAACAGGACGGTCGTCTTTGGTCGTCGGAGCCTTCCTCCGCCCCCTTGTGGTGGCGCATGTTTAAGCGCACCGCAGGCGAGAGTTAGCCATACAGACCACGATCGAAATACTTTGGTACAAAAATAGAGCTTTCTAACACACTCGAAGTCCATTTTCAACACTTTGCGATCAGACATCTTGCCACCGACCTCGACATGCGTGTCGTGAAAGCTTCCAATTATCGACATTTGAAATGTATTTTCTTTCATAGTTTTAGAGGTATGGTAATGGCAAATATATCTTTCGATGGGACTTGAAATCAGCTATAAAAATCTAAAGACGTTTTATACCAAATGGCATGGTTAGAAAATTATGTGAGAAATAAAAGGAAAAATTATTTAAAAAGTGACATTTTTGGGGAAAACATTACTAAAATTTAAAGAATCAGAATTTAGAAAACTCACAAAAAAAAATTTAGATAATACATTTAGTAAGCTAGATAACATGTTGCCGGTTCTGTAACTTTAAAATTGTAGGAGGAGACCTAATTTCCATAATTTTTAATATCTTCGAAAAAAAACATTTTTTCTCTAAAATAACGAAAAAAAACACACGAGTACAAATATTACCGTTGCACCATGTTACACCTATGATGTAAATTTCAAAAAAATCAGCCAGAAAATGACGGACTAGTTTTGGGTAGACGGCCCCCTCAAAAGTTGTGTATTTTAATTTTTTAGTTGAGAATAGAATAAATTTTTTGAAAACTAGGAGAGACACTTCGGAAAAAAATCCGCTTATATCACGAAGACAGTTATCGAAATGAGAATTTACTCATACTTCTTATGCTGTGAGTAAAGAAAGGAGAAAGGTTTCTGTTCAAAATAGTAAACCAATTAGAAACTATGAATTAAAACCATAAAAGAGAGCAAATCACAGAGAGGAAAAATTCATAATCAGGGACAAAAATTAACAGCTTCCATAAAAAAAACTGTTTCCAATTTACAGCAAAAAGGACTTTTGTGTTATTTAGGGAAATCGTAATTTAACGTAATTTAGAACTTTGCTTAACAGAACACATTTGATGTTCCAGTTACAGTGCATGACCCAGTTTAGGGGAGAAACCAGTGCAAAGTCAATTTAAATTATGTCTTCGACTTTAAAGATTCATATTTTCAAGCAGAGTATGAATAGAAGAGACGTGATCATATTGTATAAAATGCACTATTTTACAAAATTCACATATTTAAAAGTGGGGGCATACTTTCTTACCGTTTATCATTCTACATTCTGATGTTGATGAGAGGAATCTTCCCAATCTTATACTCACGCATGTTGTCAACGATATCAATGCTTCCACAATTTATTTCAGAATTTCAAGTTTATCATGCAATGTAGATTTACTTTGTTCAGTTTTGGATGAGACACCATCATTATGAGCATACTGACATTTTACGTTTCAGTGTTTACCACATTAAATAAAGTAATGGAAATAATGCATTTCATGAAGCTAATAGGATAAATGGTATTTTATTGTTATTTGATGCAACGCAGTCTGAAAAATGTGAGTAGGGCTTTTTTGGTGAAGATGTTGTAGTTTAATAGGAAGTTGTTCATATTTCAAGATGACCAGTGACTGAAAATCTCAACAATAGTCCGTTCCAGTTTCAGGAATTTTAAATTTATATTTACTCTTAAATTTGATGTCTAGACTCACTTGAGCACAGATCTAATAATTCAGGCCTAGTGTTGAAACTTTGATGCCATTCAGCATTGCAGTGCTCTTTTATATACGGCTGAGACCGAGAGTCTAACCTTCTACTAGCTCGGCGACTCCGTCCAACATTCTCAGCTACCCATTTGTATTGTACTTGATGATTTAAACCGAACAACTATAAGAAGCATTTCTCTCAAATGAAAAAGTGAAATACGGAAGGTCGCATGTTTTTGGAAGTATATCTATGAAACGGTGAAAGTGAACTAACTATATGTTTTTTAACCTAAACAATTCGTAAGGAAATATCTGGAAAGATTTTAGAGATGCGATCTGAAAGCCTTAGCCTAACATTTCAGATCACTGACCAAAGTATGAAAAACAAAATAGATGGAAGAAATGGAGTTATTCTAGATTGAAGAAAATAAAAAAGCATTTGCGAGGAGTTTACACTCAGGCTGAGAATTTGTGTTTTCAGGAATACAAATTCATATGAAAAAGAAGTTCAGGAATTATAAAATCATTGTAAAAATTGTCATAATTGAAAACTACAAAAAAGTACGTAAAATAAGCATTAAAAAGTTAATAAACATTCCATTTTGAACTCTTTTAAATATAAAATAAAAATTCTGAATCCTAGACCAGCTTAACAATTTTCTATCATTCCAAACGACACAATATTCACTTCGAACAAATTTAAGAGATAAATTTATTCCTGCTGACTGGTGAATTTAACATTAGAGCGTGAGGCGTTCAGATACCAAGGGAACCAATGCAAGTCAGGTGTGCGTTCAAAAGAACGAAGGCATTGTTTACGTAACGTTAACCAAAAAAATTGCACAAAAGCTGACAAGGCAGTTTCGCAGTCACTTGTCCTCGTCCAAACGTGCTAAAATATTCGCGAATGTGGACCAAGAGATAAGTCTATTTCTAACCTTCTATTTGCCCGGAGAGAAATTCATTAAAAACAAAAAAGCAGAAGATACTCTGTGATCCCGACGTGCTATTCGAAATGATTTTTGATGAGAATCAATTTAGAATGTCATTTTACGCTTAAAAAAAAATTGTTGAGAGTGACATTTGATTTGAAACGCTCAAACTAAACATTTTTTAAATTTCTCCTAGCTGTTGTTTCGTTGCTCACATTGATTTTGTGTTGGTTGACCTCATCAATGAAAGAGAGCTGACAGATAGGGCAAACAAAATATTGAAACACGGACTAGGGCAATTCGTAGACAGGCCATGTCGGTCTACGAATGTTTTACGAAATGTTTTAGCGGACGCCTAACAAACTAGTAATTTCAATTATCCCATGAAAATGTGCCTTAGAGGATCCAGCGACGGGCTCGGTGTCCGAATTTCCTCTGATACATGTTACGCACATTCCCGAGGCAGTGTCATGCGACAGAAAACTTTTAGAAAGTAAAATCAGAAATTTCTGAATTATGATGAACCTAAAATCTTAATCTCGAAACATTGAATACAAATTAGGACTCCCTTCAAAATTAGGTTTAAACAGAATAACAGTGATAATTTGTGGTGAAGTGAAAACTTTGCCTACGAGTTTTTATCTAAAAGAAGCACTTCTATTATTTACCAAATAAACTGGAAATGACATACATTTTTAATGTATTTACCTATATTTAATGAATAAACTATAGCTTCATTTCTACTGTTTCAGTGAATTTTTTCACTCTTCGACTCACATTTAACATCGACTAAAATTATATCCTTCTCGATCATGTTAGACAAATTACGAGTTGTGGCGCAGAATTAATTTCCATTCAGAACGAAATTTAATTGCTCGTGAGATATTCCGAAGTGCGAGCACACAATGAATTTGGATTCGCAAATTCAAAACCCTGTCATTATTTGTAGGCGCACCAAGTGCTCCAGAGCAACGGTTCTTAGACTAATGAGGCCCTTAATTCCGCAGTTCAGAGGTGGGTTCTGGTGTGCCAGCTCTATCTGAGCACCTGCCCATTTCTCCGCTAATTGTATCCCTTGCTGTTATTGACGGTGCGAGGTCTCGCTGCCCATTGTAATGCTGAGCATTACAATTTCAATAAACACAGACTTCAAGCCAATTATCGGTCAATTATGTTATTATAATTGTGGCTCCCCAGATTTCACAGAATTGATTTGTAGACTATATCTAAGGCCTGCACTCGCACTCAGTAATTCCAAGTAAACATGGGTAGTTGTCAACCAACATATTTCAACAAAAAATCGTGAAAGTTTACTTCTGTAGGTACAAACAATTTACTCCTCTCTCTCCTAATTTTTACTTTTCTCCCTCATTCTTTTTTTCAGCTTGAATTTCAACATTCAATTACTTTCCAGTTTTTCGAGACGTTTTTCATTTTGCTCGTGTCGTAGTTCAATGACAAGATTCCTTCACTGAAGTTAGATGGTCTTCCGAAGCAGTTTTGTGACATCGATAATATTTGCTGACTGTATACACATATTCTTCACAATTTAGTTGCATTTCAAGTTACATCAAGATCAAGAACCGCTTAGAAGGAAATAATGTCCTTCTTCTTTCATTAAAATCTTGTTTCTTTAGTTGCTGGCATGAGACAACCAATATATCACATTAAACAGTTCTAAACCTGTTCTAATTAATTTCTTCAATTACAGTCATGGATAATGATTCCACGCACCTTCCACCAAATTTGAATCATTTCGTTATAGAATTGTTTGTATTATCAGATATTGTCGAGAAATGCATGCCTTCTCCAGCACTAAAAACATCTAATTATGTTTCAACATGTTTCCAAACAAATTTTAATTTCACCGCTGAACTTTGAAACCCAAATAGGGTAAAAAACCTGTCTGGTGAGAGGGGGCCTTGGTCAGTGCAATGCTTCTCAACCATGTTTACCCCAAATATTCCTGCACCATATGCCACAAAGTCAGTCCTCTCCCTTCTCCTTTTCAAAACTGACTCAGTGTATTCCAATTTGCGTGTATGTAATACTGATAAACTATGATAAACTGTGACTGTGCGGGATGAATTTTAAAGAACTAGGAAGAACACATAAGTTTAAGGTTATACCATAATTAACTTAACAACAGTTCAAAGTGATGCAAAATGCAAAAACAAAAGATACTCTGGAATGTGAGCGTATTATAAATTTGTCCTTAGATTCTTCGAGAGAGCTATTACACTTGTTTACAAGCATGCGACAGTTTTTTGTCCCTGAGAAAGCTTAATTGGATTCAACGTGGGAAATTTGCTACTTCTAATCTACCATTTTTTCGCTATAATTTAAAAAAAGCACCGAAAAGCAAGACCCACAAAAATTCATCGGCGCAAACGGAAGCAATACACGGATAGCATTGGGACTCTCATAAGGGAAACCAGAATCACTAGACGAAATTCTAGGATCGACTTTTTAGTCGAAAAATCTCTTTGATTTTCAGCATCAGAAATTCGTCTTTACTATCAACTGAGATATTTTCCACCGTAAATTTGAACACATTTTTCTCTCTTTACGACAAATCATCATCCAGTTCTTGAAAACATCTGCTGGATTTATATTTCACAGAAGTCAAGTCCTCTTAAATTTAGTTCATCTTGTCTAGTGAATTCGAGGAACACCTCGTATTCATTACCACAGAAACAAATGACAGTTTGTTCATAACTGCAACCTTGGTGGAGTTAACTTTCTCATGGAATTTCACAGGTGGTTCAAGAAATCATTCAAGGCTTTCAACATCTTCGCTTTGATTGGGTTCTTTCCTTCGATGTGAAGATTCAGTTTATTCACCAGGCCAAACATATTACCCATGCATGTAATGCACGTGACTGATCGATGATTACCATCAGGTTGCAACGCAAAAATACGCAATTTTGTCCTGAATTCCAGAAATGAATTTAGCCTCTGACAGCCACTGAGCATTGGTAGAGAAAAGAAGCAAATGAAGAGCTGCAACCAGGACGGCACATTTCGCGGCGAAGTCGTGAGTTGAGAGCTCTTCCTCTGATGATTTTTATGACTTGAATGGTTTGATGCAAAACCTTCTCCAGGCGAGTTGAAAGCATATTGAGGCCCGACTATTACTATGGGTTCTACTTTGAATACCTACCTCGTTTGGGACTCGATTTTGCGAACAAATGTCATGTCTGAAATTTTTAACCTCATGTACACGAGAAAAGAGAAATAAATATTCGCACTTAAGAAATTTTCATTTATATCGTGGTTCTGTCGAATCAAAGTGCGATTTAATAGCATTAAACGATACTAAGACTGTGCGGGATAATTCAATAGATTTATATATGTATACATGCACA
Source organism: Platorchestia sp. MABIK (assembly GCA_014220935.1). Classification (NCBI taxonomy): domain Eukaryota; kingdom Metazoa; phylum Arthropoda; class Malacostraca; order Amphipoda; family Talitridae; genus Platorchestia; species Platorchestia sp. MABIK. The sequence goes on along the minus strand of JACJUY010001190.1, from coordinate 35,455 downwards.
TAAGACCAATTAAACCTTGGTATTAATCATTAAAAATACGCAGAAAAATATCTGTGTAACTCAGTTGCACAAAAATGTCAAAGTGTAAACTAATATAAATTAACTTTTAGATGAAGTGATGAAAAAAAATAATGATAATATATCAGAATGATGATATCTCATCTTGTTTCATTTCAAGCATGATTATTATACGTTAATCAGACATTGTTCGATTTCTGTTCCTAAAGGCCTAGAAAGTTTTCACAAATTTCTAGTTCGATTCGTCTTCATAAATTTTCGTAAGCGTAGAGATGTAATCAGAACACATCGAATTTATTCAAAAAATTTTAACAGCCAAAAGTTTTCGATTGTGTTTGAGTTCAGGGATCGACTTAGCCATTGCAGAATTCAGACAGTGCTGTCTACCAGGTTTTTTACCAATTTTGTTGAGATATTTTGCAACAAGGTTGTCTTAATACATTGTGAATTATGAATTATTGATTCAGCTAAAAATAATAGCTAATTAATTGCTGTGAATCCTCTATTACATTTAACAAATAATGCTTAAAAACTCAAAAAGTAGTTCTTAAACTTTTAAAATCCGAATCTAATTTCGAACGATTACTTTTTTCTCTGAACTCCGTAAGTTTGAGTTAGTCTTTTTGTGAAATTTTCCTTTTGTATTGTGCATGAAACCATCATGTTATCGCATAGCGCTATAGTGTAGATGAGAAATGTTTGGTCTGTTAGAAGCAGCAACGGGACAATTGCTCTCTAAACAACTGCCTGCAGAAATCTATTCACTATGTCATATACATCTTGCTCCAAATAAAATCGAGAATTCAAACAATATAATTTAAACTCATCACCTCCACTTTTCTTCCGAAGACCATCAACTGGAGCACCGTACCACATCAAAACTGAATCAAATGCTCATAACTTCTACTTTTCATTGATCATTGATGCACTTTTTCACAGTATTCCTTGGTGTTGGGACAGCTGCACCTAATTTTTTCAACAATACCCTACTACAATTTTGGAGATTTTGAAAGGGTGTGATGCAATCACATATCTCCCAATTGCAAATGGACATTTCTGCTTTGCTACCATTATGATTTATCATAGAGGTGCATCTGCCTTCAATTCCCCAAAATAAAATAAAAATGCAACTGCCGGCATTTGAAGGAGTCATCTGCATTTTACTGAAATCTCGCCATCCCTACTGAAGAAAATATGGTCGAATTTATTCGACCGTGAAGAGAAGAGGAAAGCATGTTCTGAATTTGTGAAGTGTTTTTTGTGAGGTCAGTCAACTTGAACAATGAATTTGTTCATCACACAGTGAGTATGGCATTGTGCGTGATAATGAGAAAACCATTAGTTTCTAAATTTTTCTAATCACAAGGCAACATTGATAGATTTTGCTAATGTAACGGGTTGACGAAGCATTTTTATTTCCAAATGGAAGGTTTGAACGGTCGTATTCTAACTAAATTTCCACTTTTCTCTGAGCAGGTTTCAAAAGTGCATGAATTAAAATTTGAATTATAGTGAAAATTAATCCCTCAAAAAGAAGTACATTGAAAACAGTTGACCCTATACTTGTGAAGAAAAGCACAATTCAAAATAGGAGTGAGAAAGTGATAACGAAATAGAAGCAGAAAACGAAGAAGTGCAGTGCCTTGACTTTCTTTCCCTGAAGATGATCCTATGAACGATTGCAATGTATGCAACGCACTCGACAATGCTATATCTTCTATTTGAACTCTCTACAGTCATCAGTAAGTACAAAAATATCTCAACTAAGCATTGATTTATTTACAAGCTTCCGTGTAGAAATGCATATCTATCAACGAGTTCAAATTTGCATGACACGATCAATTCCCTCAATAGAATGATGAAACGACATGAAGTCATTTTATTTGTAGTAGTGCGTGCATAGTAATGTAATATCTTGCTAAAAGTGCATAATCAAGCGTTTGATTCATATCTAAATCGGAAATTGGCTTATGTTAACCACAATGCGTAGAAGAATTATCCACCACGCTGTGTTTGCCTGTGTTTCGCAATCAGCGAAGATGAATCGTACAAGAATAAATTTTAAAAAAGTTTAAACTTAGTGTCAATTTCATTTTCGCACTCTGCTTTGGATGATTCCTTCTGGACAAAGCTAAGGAGTAAATTCAAGAGTCAAAGCTTAATCATAGTTCTCAATTAATTTATTTTGTTCACGACATAAATTTTCGTAATGTTTTTGTTCGTCTTCAGTTGAAAAGCTATAAAAGTGAGATTTCACTCACAAATAAAATGATTGTCTAGTCGTTCACAGATCTATATTCCGGATGTATAGTGAATACGGAATACGCACAGTAAAATTCCTAACGAGCGGACTCCTACGAGTTCTGATGTAAAGTTATTCCGGTTGTCAAGACATCCGCACGAAGATAAGAAAATTAAAAATTTATTGAACGTAAATTGCTTTATTACAGGTGAAGTTTGAAGGAACATTAAAATATAAGAACATTTACAAGAATTGCATGTTCACATTCAAAAATGAAACATCATGTTTGTGGTTAGACTAAAACAATTAATAATACATGCATGTAAAATAAATTTTTTACAATTGTAATAAATTTGAGCTTCATTTTACGGTAAGTAATGTAACTGTTTTACATTTTACTGTGAGTGATGTAATTGAAAACGATTTCACTGAAAACATGGTCAACACTGCTAATAATTTTCGTTACATGCCCGGTTGTCATGTGAGTCCGGTTGTCAGGTGTGCTGCTATCATGAATTCTACCGTATTTAAAGAATTCCACAGTATTTCAAGCAAAGATAGGGAGAAATCTTTGCTTCTCACTAAGGAATTAATACACAGAAAATGCAAATAACATTACAGAGAATGGATTTGAGCTTTTTCATGTATGTGTCTCGATACCTGGATTTGAAAAGTGCGTTTTTCTGGTCTTATGATAATTTCGCGAACTTAAACATAAAAAAGGATTAAAATAAATTGAATGTGTTATGATAGCGTATAACCTTTCACGTGACAAATAGTGCACAGTGCGTATACTTGTCGGTGAGAGTAGAAGTTTTTGTTGAAAGAGTGCCTATAAAGTAACATGTGAGAGACGCTTGATTGTTTCACAGCGTTCTTTTGAAGGGAAAATGAATCTATGAAAGGAAAATGAAAAATCGGTGCTCACGTCGGAGTCAATGAGCGCAGTAACATTTGCGCGAGCGCAGGTTTCCGCAGTACTTTAGGAATCTGCAAACCTTATAACACTTTTCATCAATCACCGGATCTTAGGTTAGGCTGGGTTAGTAGGCAACAATCTTAACTTGGTTGATAAAAGGCCTCAGCACCCACACAAGGACACCTCTGTACTCGTACTAGAAGGCCTCATTTATTTGATTAAAACAAGTCTCTTTTAGTATACTGCTCGATTTAGTGACTGCGTGCACATTATGATATTTTTTAAGTCTACCGTCCCACTTAAAATACAAGATTAGAAAAATATCCATTCAAAGTACTTCAACTTCTGAAGAAAAACGAGAGTGATAAAACATGCAAATTACAGGGAAACTCTCGGCGAACCAAAACGTACAATGAGAAGATCTCTTTAGAACTGCATCAAGGCAGTCAATTTACACTTATGATACTTCTAATCAATATGTTTAGGTTAGGTGTATGAATATATATACATAATCAGGCAATTCAAAGTAGAGGTCTTTTCATCTCTACATTGCAGCATTAGGGGCCGGTAAAATTCGTGCCTTTTTGACGGGTTTCACCTGTTTTACGTAAAATATGTAAGAAAATGTCCATCCGATATGCTATCTGCAGAATGTTTATTTGAAAAACAATTTCAGGGTTCCATATTTGAAAAGAGAAAAATAGGCAATGAAAAAAAGGTAAGCGCAGAAGAAAATGTAAAAAATACCTATTTTCAACGACGTCTCAATGGCTCCGTTTTTGCTACATTTTCGCGATAAAAGTTTTAATCAATCATGTGGAGAATCCACACAAATAGGTTCAATGCAAAACGGTTAACGATGGCAGAAACGTTTATTAAAAGTCGCAAGTAACAACAAATTGACCTGCAACGAACCAATACAAAAGACTCGGCATTGAGAGAAAGCTCCACGAGCTAGGTTCAAGAAATATTTAGCGAACACAGAAATCTTAAATCTAATGCCTGCATTGCGTAGAAGATCATGGAAACGTCAATAAATTAAGTAACAACAATAAGGTTTAGGAACTAAAGAATTTAGGGTTAAACCTAATAAATTAAAGTAATGCGATCCTTTTGAACGCTAACAAATTAAAACATGCGACCCCTTTCTCGATGGACATAACAGCTGCAGCTTCGCTTCAGCAACAAGGGAGAAAGATTATAATACAGCTCCTTGCGGCGATCCTCGATGGATTGAGTCGGAGCCCTCGGGCTGACACTGATCCTTGCGTCCAGCAAGCAAGAGTTTGCCGCACTGTCTTGAGAATTTTCGAGCACGATGTAGTTAAGTAGACCGATTATCATATCCGAGTAGACAGCACAGCACCACTGAAGTGACGGCCTCGTCGTTGATCGATGCGAAGAATAAAAATCAGTGGTCTTGCACGGTACCCGGTTCAGCAGCCTCATGCTGGGCTATTGGAGCCCCAAGTTGCGGATACTAGAATGATGAAAACGAAGGTGAATTAATGGAAAGAAGAGCAACTGGGCCTTTTGTAGTTCATAAAAAGCTTCATAAAAAGAACATCACTGCAAGAGGAAAACTTCAAAGCTAGCCTGAGTTGAATTATGCCTCAGTGTGGAAGTCACTTGTAGAGTTAAAAAAGGTGGTTCAAGCAGGCAAGAAAAGAAGCTTAAGTATAGAGCAGGAGCAAGTTTAGGAATTAGAATTAGGTTAAGTGTTTAATAGTATTACCCGGAGAGCAAGACCGCCCGAGAGCGGTCTTGCAGGCAGGCCCCAGGTAATTTAATTAATTAAATTGAGAAAAAAATTAAATCTCCAAGCCAAGCTGGCTCGAAATCAATTTAAGGATTTAAGGAATTAAACAGCTTTATAAGCTCACGCACACTCACATTCACACGATTTACGACAGCAAAGGTTATTTAATAAAGTAGTAAGAAATAAAGGTAATTACGTCATTATGGAATTTAGAAGTTAAGATTGCTTTAGAATTAAAGGTGAACAGGTGAGGAAGCGGAACAAGGGAAGCACGCAGGATGACGTGCCGCGGACCGAGCGTCAGTACACCAGGCTGCAGGACACCTTCACTCTCGGCCTAAGTTTCCGCCGAGATCGCCACTATATGTTACAACCATATCTCGGAGGTCGCAACGCAAAAAAGGAACGAAAAAGCAAGGGATACCAAAAGGAACCAATGCGTCAAAAGGAACGTACGATAGTATCAAAAGTATTTATATGAATCACCGTAAAAGCAGCTCCCAGCTCACCTGCCCCGAGCCATGCTGTGAAGGTACTAAAATTTAAACTGAAATGTGTCTCACAGGACAATGGGGAATATTAGAATTCTTCATAAGCAATCAATATGGAGTAATCTTAGATGTGTTTGTTTCTGTTGGGCTTTGGTAGTTCAGCTTAGGCTTTTGCATGTCTGTATAATGAAATTTATAGCTACATATACTAATTGATGGCCTTTCAGTGCTAATGCATTACAGCTCCAATATCTGACAATATCGATTGTCATAAAATGAATCTATGTTCTCACGGATATTATTCTCTTCTCAAGCGTTCAGAGCATTTTATCCACATGCTGCAGCATAATGAAGCTCCATAGGAGACTGCGGCATTTTTACGATCTCATTTCTTTTCACTAATGTAGCTGCAGAAAGTATTCGCTCGATTTATTTCAGTAGCTGGTACGCTCGTTTTGTGTCTGGTATTATTTTTATTAATCATTTCAATCAAATAATCTAATGGAATAAAGATTAGGTGCACAAATGACAAACCTCAGTAAGCACATATCCTCAAATCTGATCCTGGGAGCCTTGTGCTGTCAAAGATCATGTGTGGAAGCATAAATTGATCAGTTAATAAATATAAGTTAAGCTAGGTTAGTTTTTGATAGGATGGGCCAAAAATTAAAGGTTAATCTGAAGTCATGAAAAGTGTTAAGGCTTACGATAAATTAATTTTACACTGAACAAATATCTCTTACTTTTCTAATGTTGTCATCTAGAGGCCTTTTCACTGATATATGAATGTTTCTGAATATAGTGTAAATTGTTGCATACTAGCCTAAGGCCGCCGTCACACGGAAACCAAATGGTCACGTTTCGTCATAATCATCTATGGTCGACGGCACCAATCGGTCTGTCCAGCGCCACGAAACCGTCAGATTTCAGTTTTAGTTTGAAACTAGCTTATTCTTACTATGATTTCCGGTTCTGAAATCATGTAATCATGATACCAGCTTAGTCATACCATTATTTCCGGTTCTGAAATCATGGTATGACCAAGCTTGTGTCAAACTGAGACTGAAATCTGACGGTTTCGTGGTGCTGGACAGACCGACTGGTGCCGTCGACTGCAAATGATTATGACGAAACGTTACCATTTGGTCTCCGTGTGACGGCGGCTTAACCTAGCTTTGCATAGCGTAACATAACCAAACCTGGAATAAAATTACTTAAGCAGATTGATGAAAATCTTCCAATTAACCTTTGACAGTTCAGCCTGTCTAGATCGTAGGTCAGGATGCAAGTATGTATTTGGCGTTTTAATTTCAGTTCAATTTTTCCCTTCTTATTATATTTTGAAACTGTAAGATATTATAATATCAACGTAAAAACAAGCATCCCCAAAATAGAAATAATTCCTATCAATACTTTTTATTTATCAACACTGTGCAACACTAAGAGAAGTACATGAGATTTGTGGCTAATTTATCTTACAAAATGACGAGGGAAATCTATTTTTTTTGTTGAATTAGGCTTGGTTTTTGCAAAATTGTCCCTGTAGAGAGTTTCAGTAAAAAGAAGGCTGAAATGGATTTCCTTTCCATTCCTCCACTAAAAATAATATTTAAAATATCAGTAACTGTCTTTTGATTTCATAGAGGAAGATATTTCACTGTCCTTTTGTTCAATGAATAATTGTTGACTGGGACATGGAAATTTGATGCGAATTTTAATTATAGTTTTGAATGTCGGAAACTGCTTTTGGATGTTTGCTTGATCACGCTTCAGAATGGTGGGGATTAGTGAAGATGTTCACTTTCTGTGCATACTATTCATAGCACTAGGAGAAAAATCTGTACGTTGTTGCTCCAACACGCATACAATGACTGAATTTCCTGGAAATCTGTTGCTGACAATAAAGTAATTAAAAATGACGTAAAAGCGTACTTGCAAATTGAAATGCGATATCATTTAGCATTACTAAGATGACCAGAACATCCGTACCGTTTACCCATAGACCCATAGAATATTGACTTCACAGAGCGTCAACCATCTGAAGAAAGAATAATGCTAGCTTATTGCGACAAAATGATTTCTGGAATCAAAACAAAGCCAACATTTGTTTGTGGCCATTCCGTTTATGAGGTTCAGACAACCTTCGTGTTCTTCGTTCATGAGCCCTGCAACTTCTAATGAACGATGCGGTGATGACTAATCGGACAATGAAACAGTCATCAACTTCGTAATTACCTTAGCTATTACCAAACTCCTGGATCCACAACTCCCCAGGGAATCTCCGTTAAAGAAGCTCGGTTGTGTGTTCTTTATGAAACAACGATTGTAAGTACGGAACAAATTCTGAGAATACATTGGTTTTTGAGTTCATCTAAAAGTTCGTTTTGAATTGAGTCGCTCATCTCGTTCGAATTTGACGTGCATCGACTTCTCCATTTATGAGATGACGTAATGCATTGTTTAGATTTTACATGCTATAGACTGTCTCGAGATACATTTTATTTATCGAATGTTTTGATACAAATATTGTTCGTAATCGAATGACAGTCGTTTGCCACCTTTTGATATTATGTGAGACACTTGTATTTTAGCCTTTTTTGTTTGTACATAAACACCGGCACAGATATGAATACTGATGATATGAACAAGTGAAAGCGCTATTGTGTTTCAGGAGTAATTTTTACACATTTTATTCGGTCTTTCTAAGTATTTGCATCTGATAGAACAGCGTTTAAATCCCCGAGTACGTTTTGGCTCATGGGCGTAGTTTTCAACAGAAAACTATCAATACATATACGAGCGATAATGTTTTCATTGTTTCATAATCGTCTTAGGATATTAGACCAAACGGAGAAGTAGCGTTGAATAGATTGGAGGGGCACATGGAGATTCCTTTCAATCATACTAGGACTGTAGCTGGGGTATCACACTTAGCTTATGAACTTGATCAAAACATTTCTACTTCCTGATTGCAGCAATGAAGGAATCGACAACGTTGTTTATGTGGATAACACACGGTATAACGTGAATACGAAAACTATCTGCAGTCACGTACACCATGCAACCCGCTGTCTGGTTTTGTGACCTCATGATGACCCAGAATTGTAATTACCGCTATGCAACCCATGCATGACATTTGCAATTATATCTAACGGAAATATTTCTCACCAATAACGGATTTTGTGCTGCTCAGTATCTTTGAGTTGTTTTCATGAGTGATTCTGATCATGTGAGTTGACATATGAAGATCTGATAAGCTATCCATGAGGCTAACAGCTGAAATTTGTGAAATTAGCAATACAAAGATACACGAAACTACGAACCTTCCATCAATATGTTCAATGAACGGCATCAAGGAAGCCTGCCAAATGCTATCAAAGCTGCTCACACCGCTCTTTGAAGTGAATCAGCGTCTCTGCGAGGTATTTCAAGCGTTGGGACTATTGCACAGTCGAATATTGGGCTGATGTAACATGCGATTCCCAATATTCAGCGAAGTGAATTGCAGTCACGTGCGCCACCAATCAAATTGTAGTATGACCAGTCAAAGGCCCTAATTAATCAACTTGTCATTCATCCCAATTGACAAAGCTAAATTGTCTGAAATGTTGCCATCCTAAATCCAAGAGAACTGATGTATGTATAGAAATTCAAACGTTATTTAAAAAAAGATGATAATCAGAATGAGTTTGTATAACCTAAGCCATCAAAACAAGGTAGAGCATTAAAATTGTAAAACACGCAGGTTGAATCAAGAAATAATGATCTGAGCTTCATATGAGAACTTTGAAAAAAAAACAATGTTCAAAAAGGTCCTGGAATATTTAATGGCCGGTTTTTCTTCGAGACATCAGAAGCCCTGAATGTAGGTCCATTCGAAAAGTCGTCAAAGATAGAGCGAAGAGCTTCTAGTAATAATTGGGATTTTATTTCACACAAGTTCACGTTTTTTCTCATAATTTTATCTAGCTAACTCATAATATCGTACAATTCACTCTGATTAACTAACATCGGACAATTTTCATGTCTGCGTTGTACACTATTGTCATGAGGAATAATTTTTCTAAGGCAAGGTTCTTGCTCTGATTTACACCGACTCTCTGTAACGCAATAAATGCACGGCTTATTCCTCCATCGTGTAGGTGAGTTCAAACACTATCCACCAGGCCAAAATATGAGCACGAATGCAACCATGATCATGCAAGTAGGTTCACTGAGTTGAAACACAAAAAAAAATTATAATACAACATTTGAGTTCCTTTTCGCAATATGGTACACTAAAACTCTAAAAAATGTCATAAATAATTTCCATCACAAGTACGTGTAAAACTAAAACTCGAAAAATAAACAAATGCTATGACATACACACACAGGAGAAATATTCGAGGAAATTCATTTCTGTCCCTTTTTGTTCATCATCATGCGACTTAGTAAGTTAATATAAATTAGGTATCAATATTGTCCTTCATTTATGCAGCACAATTCAACGTCTCACAGAAAAGAAAGATCCGATGCGACTGAAACAAGCTAAATTTTGATACAGATTCAATCCCTTAGCCATTTGGGTACTGACGGTTACTCTAGGACCCAGATGGCTAGTGCTTCCAGTTTAGGGCATCTAACATAATTTTAAAGTATTTTAACTAGAGAGGGAATACTTTGAAGCAAACAACAAAATTAGGGAAATTAATTTCATTCATAAAACTATTTTCTAAACATTCCGGAAGCCTGCTCTCGTAAATTACCATTGATTACCTCTAAGTTCAAGCCCCAGGTTCTGTGTAACAAATTCAGTAACTTTCTATTTGCCGTGAGCAAGTTTTTTCTGACCTTTGTTCATTTTCTGATAAGTGTGGGTCAGAACTTATAAATTATTTCTTCAAAAATTCTGCAAAAATTCGGTATTTTCAATACCGAAAATTTTTCACGTCAAGCACAGAGCATTAAAAATTTCTAATTTTTTAAATTCAAATAAAGAATTAGGCACTTGCTTAATTAAAAGGCAAACACCCACACTAGGGCAATTCCACTGATATTTCAAGGTACTTACAACTTTTTCCTATGCAAATTTTTCCCTAAACCATTTGAATTCTCGTAACGAAAGGGTTATACAGAATCAAGCATACACGTTTCAGTAGTGGCAGGTTAATTTTATCCAAGATTTTACAAACCGCTGAACTAAAGTTGGCCGTATTGGTGCTCCAACGCAAAAGACAAGATGCGCACACAATACTCAAAGGATGGAGACAATAAGAGTGCCTTGATTATTTGTATTTTTCATAATTTCATCGAGTACTCGAACGGTCTGTTGGTTTTGTTCGATGGTTTTTGTGATATGCAACAAACGTTTTTCATCGTCTCGTTCTAAATGCTTCAACATATGTACATCATGAGAATTTATACCAACGGATAATAGAATGCACGAAAGCTCACTCTAAAAATACAGAGATAATTTCTAAAATGAACCATTAGGAATTGATAACAGGCATTTTATAGACCAGGCACGCGACTTAATAACAAATGCTAAAATTTTATTCCATATGAATGATCTATGTAAGGAAAATACTAAAAGCAGCCGCGTGTCGTTAAATCATTGTGACCTGGCGATCGATCTTGCACTTTATGAGACCAGTGATGACACGGTTTGCTGTCTGGAAAATGCAGGTGCAATCAGAAAAATTAAAAATTCGTGAATGGGTTATTTGATTTTCCAGGATGCTCAAATAAAATTCAGATTTCATTCTGTTCCTTCAAAAGGCTCCGCACCTAAGCCCGCCTATATTTTGAGCACTCTCAGATCCCCGGGTCACTACGCAGGCTTCAGAAGCCTTTACTGTCAGAGAGGAGTATAGAGGATCAAAAGCTTCATGGGCTTCACCTCGCACTCTAACTTTGTCAAACTACTGGAACACGGCGAACCTCGATTCATCTGACCATAGGACGTGTCTTCATTGATCTGAAGTCCAGCATTTGTGGTATTCTGCAAATTGGAGCCGTTTCGTTTGATCATCTCTACTGACCAATGGTTTCTTCGGGACGGTGCAACTCCTTAAACCCATTTCCTTCTGTTCCCAGGGCATGGTTTTAGCAGAAATTTTCTTAGGACCTTTGTTGAATACGGTAGTCAACTGTGCGACACTCTTTCCCAATCACAAATTACTGACGACATCGCCATCGACTCCTGAGGAGGACTACCGATGTCTAACGATTACTGCCGCTCAAAATTTTTGCCCGTTACACCTATGGTAATCGACAGAGATCAGCAGCGAATTTTTGTGTAGATATCGACTACAGGAAAAGTCCTCTGAACTCAGCGCCGAACTTCGTAAATATTTCCTCTGATAATTATTGCTACTGAATAATTGTTATCGATCCCTTGAGTTTACAGTCGAAACAAACACAGTACTTCTTACGCGGCTGCTGCGGTTGGAAGAGAAGCAAGAAATTGATTGAAATGCTCAACATATATACCGGTACGTTAATGAGCTATGTACCTAGTGGCAGACATAAGCATCAATTTGTGGTCGACGTGTCAAGATAAAAATGCTCATACACGGTGTCCCCAAAATCTGTAATACTTTAGCAGACAGTTACTCATGTTTTCTTCGTGTTTTTTTCAGGTGGATAATGTTTTTATGATGTTCAGTGTAATCAAATTCGATATCTTTTGCTTTGATTCAACTAATCACATTCATACACTTATATGTCAATGAACACGTATACTGAAACGAAATACATAAGTACTGGGCAATCAAGAGTGCGTACATTTTTGAGGTACCTGTATGCTCCGAATAACAATAACATATAGGAATAAATGGCTAAATGTTTTAATAATAATTCTTTCGGATGCTGTATTGGTTAGAATGCACACAATTATTACGTGTTATGAATACACACAGATAAAAAAATTGCCAGGAACAGCAGCCCGAATCGTCTAGTTTATAAATTTTCACCGGCCGATATCATAGTTTGTTTTTAATTGAATAATTTAGTACGTGAAATTTCGTGATAATTTTTACCCATATAGTTTTTTCCCACTGAAATATCTAAAAAATTGGAGCTATGCGTTCACTGTGTTAAGCCCATAATTTTAGGCAACGTTCATGAGAGCCGGCAGGGATAAGAAAATAACGAAACCGTATAGAATAATAGAGAAATTATTTTATTCTTGAATTATTCTTATTCAAGCGCTCTTAAAATGTTGACCCATGACGATCCAATTTTTCAACTAGTATCACTGTTGTTACTTACAACCACCGTCATTAGACTGACACTGACATCAAGCTGTCACCGCCATCAGAATAGGGACGGAACTGACAGTCGAACTTCAAAAAGCACATATGAGCACCAATTTGACACGAAATAAAAAATGGGAGCATTTTTTAAAATTTACTGCAGATGACACATGGGACATTTTAAGGTTAAATTAGATGCTCAACTCCTATTTAAGTGTTACAAAATTACTGAGTGAGTTTGTCTATTTTTCATGTGAGATAAATTATCGAAGAAACTGCGGAAATTTCATTTCTTGAGCCAGATGTGGGCAGAAAAGTGAACATTTCCACTCAAACGGATGGCACTGTGTGCTACAGTGATAATTTTCTATATTTTGTCCAACCCGTGTGTCATCAAGTATTCTGTATGCCTTGTCTTGTCTATTCTCTATGTTTAACATTTATGCGCTGGAATTCATTGCCTAAATGATTTTGAGAAGAAATTTTTACCTCATGGCAATATGTTCATAGAAAAATTTATTTCAGACGGTGATGGTACTTTCTAACATGTATAGATCTTTTCTACCAAAATTTTTAACAAAATTCTGTGTGTCATGCGGTATCCAGTAGCGAACTTGTGCAAATCGTTTGCATTCACAAGTGTCTCCGAAATTTTATCTACTGCATTCATTGATTTTTCTTTTCGTTGGGAGGATCTTGCATCTGCTCAGACGCTATTACAGTAAAAATAATCGTTGGCTTCGTATGTCGACGCTCAATAGCTGTTGTTGATTTTATTCGGGAAATCAAACTTTTTTATGTTGAACATAAATGCGTGATCATTTCCCGTCATTCAAATGCCATTATTTTAGAAACTGATAACAAAATGGAAGCCGCGAATGTTGATTTGAAATATTGTTTTTTTCAATTTTCTGTTGATGGTTTTTGCCAAAATTTGTAGTACATTGTCAATTGTTACCATATTATGGCGATGAGGTACATGATTTATTTTTGTACTCGTTTGTGAGAAGGGCATGTCGCTCTCTGTGTTCGCGTCAGATAATAACGATAACCTCTTTTTTGTGTGGGTACTATGCATTAGTCATAGATTGAAGGAGGAGAATATTCATCATTAGTAGGCAAGCCATAGTTCAGGTTGCTAGAGACATCACTTGGAAAAGCTGGCGATCGAGTACTGTGGAATTTTTCCATTTATTTTTGTGTTTTGTATTGATGTTGGAGCATTCAGTTTTGCCTTTCAAGTCTTTAAAGTTTATGATACATGAGCTAGATTGTGAAGTGAATTTTAGAATCGATCTAAGAGCAATCTGTTGAAGAAAATGATGTGTTTCTTCTCTGGTACTAGGCCAAGTACGAACATCGTTGTCAGTTATGAGATCAGTTGCACCATTTGTTCGGAGCGGAATCAATTTAATACCGTTTTTTTCGCAAATTCAACGCCTGATACAATTGCTTACCACTGCAAGTACTTACTACATAAATACGAGCTAAGGCATGCTTAGACAAGATAAGTTATTTCATTTTAGCAATGTTAGGTTGCAAGAGGCTTAAGTCTCTGAAGCAAATGATGTTGTTAGTAAACTGAGGCCTTTGGCCAATTGCGTCAAGAAGGTCGTCAATACGACCGGAATTTACGGTGTGAAGTTTACACATGGTGTCAATGTCGCTCCTTTTGACCGTCTTGAGAATTTTACCTCCGACAAGAAATGTCTCCAAAGGTTTTGTGCAATTTGAGTAAAAAAGTTAGCTTGCACAAAACGGGATTTTTGGCGTACAATTTAAAGAACTTACATGTGAGTTCGATTTGAAAAATTTCTCTTTGATGAGCCTAATATTTGAAGCGGTGGAAGATGTCGAAAGTGGACGTGGAAGCGTCCGCTGTTTTGACATTTTCGGTAAGTGGGCTGCATTGAGAGACAGGTTATTGTTTGCCTGATGAATAAAATGAGACTTCATCACAAAAAGAGGAAGAATTTTTCCCCCTTCTCTCAATTAACGTCACTAATTGACCCAATTTGTTTATCGAGAGAATAATATAAGCAAATTTGGTGCATCAAAAATTGATAATGTACGTTAGAATTTTAAATGTTCATGTGATAGTAAAACAGAAAAATCGTTTACAAAACATGATCACTGAATTTCATTTTCACGAGATGCGAGGTTGTCAGAGTACAATTTCTACTCTGTTGCGACGTTGGTAACAACGAATCTTATTCTATGCTAGAAGTAAAGGTGATTTGGAGGGATGGAGCGGGGGTTGAGAAAGGCGGAGGTGAGTTTGCTCGCGGTTCACAGCGCGATGGCAGCAACACAGCTTCACAAGCGTATTTGTACACATCGGTCCACTCTGCTCTGGTTGTTAAAATGATCTGAACTGAATCAATTAGACACTGAAATTCACTTTCACCATTTAGTTAGGTATAGGGCACATTCACGGACACATAGTTCTAATTTTGTTTTTCATGGCATTTTCCTTCCCTCGCATTCTGAGCAATCTAACTCCGTTGACTTGGAGCGTGCGTTCACGACCGGCACAAAGCTAGAAACTTTTATGGTAGGGCAAGTTAGTTTCAAGGAAAAATTACAAAACAAACATTAACAAATCATTGCACAGCATTTATCAACGATCATTGAAGGTCATACACAACGAAGGGTAGAGCAATTCGAAGATGTCGTAGCTGAAAGTTAGTCACAGCCGAGAACACCTAATTATTGCCAGGAGACTAAGGCAAAGGGAGTTCCGGTCGCCCATGAAAAGGCAATGCGACGATTCAAGGCCAATTGGAAGTCCTGGAAAATGTCGCACCATTAAACAATCGGCAATCACCACTAGGAGCAACTTCTTTACATCTTCAATAGGTCTACAGATTTCTGAGAGTCTCGCAAACCTCACAATACATAAAGCGAGGATAGTCGGTCAGGGAGGGAGGCTCTCGGAGATTCCCAGGCTAGAAGGTGTACAAATCATAGATATTTATGATCAAAATAGTGTAAAAATACTTCAATCAATGCCTAAATTATCAATGCCAAAAATGTCTTTATTGTTAAGGTCGAGCTGTCATGAATCATAGGAGACCGACCTTGCTGCCGCACGACCGCAGCCGACCCTTCTGTTCACGACGTTGATCTATTCCGCGCGGTTGCAGGCTTTTAGCCCCGACCTGCGGCTGCGTGCTTTTAGCCCCGACCTGCGGCTGCGTGCTTTTAGCCCCGACCTGAGGCTGCGCGCTATTAGCCCCGACCTGCGGCTGCGTGCAGGGCACATTGCTAATCTGGGTTGCCGCACGGAATGGTCCCCTGTTACCTGAAATGCTGTGATGCCTGTGCTGTCGAGAGCTGCACTGCGTTCATCTTCGCTGGTACGGACGGCAATTTTTAGCTAATTGCTGAAAGCACTCGCCTGCTATAATTTTTCGGATATTTCACCGATGAGTCATTGTTTTGCCATTTGCTTGACGCGATTCTTTCATAGAGTGAATTTTAATTGATGCCGGTATGAAAATTCATCGCAGGTCAGATCCTGCCACTGGTTCAGACCATTTAAAAAAAATCTTTAACGATGAATCAATATTGCGATAAGGAATGAGACGATAGGATGGATTTCGCAAAAGGTACCAATTGTTTAACGAAGCTAAAACAAATACATTTATCGTTGGAGATTTACTTAATTTTTCATTCTGAGAACTCAACGTCAGATATAAATAATTAGAAGTTTAAGTTCACAATAATGAAAAATATGATGCTTTGCTCACAGGGGGATGCAACTATTGTACCTATGGGAATTAAAATTCCTTAGGGGAAAATGTGTTAGGGCCCGAGCTGAGAGTTAGGTAGGTTTTCTTTTTGTTGAAATAGAATAGGTTTTTGGTTTTCTTACGGACCATCTTTTTTCGGTTCCCTGCTATCCTGTTTTTACAGGACCTACTACTTTCGTCTTCAACTTTTATCTTGTTTCATGAACTTCTTTCTTAGCTTACTGTTTTTATAAACCTCGGGCAAAGATTATGCGTTCCCTTAACTCCATCTAAATGGTGCCTTCATCCTTTCTCTCTTTGAACATCTTTATTGTGGTAAAGGGAGGCTAAAACTTTCTTATAATTAATCAATCATTGAAAAATATAAATGCAGAGGCGCATGCCTGCCATTTTCAAATTGACATGGCTTAGTAGAGAAAAAATCAATGTAACATGTATTTCCAGGGCTATGAATTGAAAAGATAAGAAGAATGTGCTAATATCATAAAGCAGACATTGAGGGAACTTACGTAATGTTATAAAAAATATATTCTGGTCGCTAATGTACCAAACGAAACCCCCCTTTTTCACAATTACGTCGTCTAGCCTCACCATGTTTAATAAAATTACACTTTAAATTTCCCCTTACCATAAGTCGACACCTCTACCACAATCTATTTTCTAATTTGGTTTCATTTCCTGCAGCAGGCACGCGCAGCAGCCTGCTGAGGGCTTTGGAGGTTCCCCCCTACGCGTTCGTGTCGGGCACCGCCACTCTGCGCTGCGTGTACGACATGAGCGACACCGAGCTCTACTCCCTCAAGTGGTACCACAACAACACCGAGTTCTACAGATACGTGCCCACTGAGAGGAACGGGCCCGTCAATATCGGCCCAACAGGCATTTTTATTTTGCATGTAAGCGTTACCGTATAATGAAAAGTTCTGTCTGAAATAATGCATTAAATGTTTGTGGCCATGTGAAGTAGACAAAATGTAGAAAATTCTTTACGGCATAAGCATAAAATAACCGTTGAACATCAAATTAAGAGTTTTCCCTACCTTATGACTAGTTAATGTTCGATGTCTTTGTCGAATCCCGATATACTACTACCTTGAAAAGTCAGATTGGAACATTTGTATTTTGTGAGAACTTATTTTTTCTCCTCGTTGCGGAAATACTTCAAAATTTGTTGGGGCTCGAAGAAGCTGAAACTTCAGCCTCGAAAATGAATGTACAGAAAAACATTTGTATAGCATCAGGTAGTGAAGAGACCACATTTCATTGTTCCAAAACTTTAAAACATATTCTCAACACATCTGGAATTTCTTGTTTGACGTATATGACGGAGAGCGAACGGCAATTTTTTTAAATGATTTTTATACCGATCAGCATAAGAGTTAAAATTTATTCGGTTCATAAATTTGTGTCTGCTGTCTAATTCAATATATAAGGGGTTTTTCACTTTTTGAATAAGTAACCGAGGCGGATATTCGAAGTTTGTAAACAGTTCATTATAAGTTCTGGATATTCACAAAAAAATACTTGCGATTCAGACGTTTTACACATTGTGAGAAACTCTTGTCTGAAAATCCGACGTAGTTTCATGACCGCACCCTCCTGCCAGTTGTTTCGAAGAACTTTCACCTCAGTCAACGGTTTTTAATTTTTGAAGGAGTGTGTTGAGGAGAAATTTTGTATCTTGACTGATGGCAAACTTAGGATTTTTTCGACAATGTGTTTTTCTGTATTTCCATTTACTCTCATTTTTCAAGCTTATTCCTGCTTCTGCCTTTTATGGATTTCGTCTGACCCTTACTTTGATCCTTGTATACCGTAGACTTGAAATAAGTTCGAGGGTCGCTATTTTGAAAACCATGTTCAGTGGTTGAAGATCGCTGAGCCGTGGCATAGTGTGATGAACAAGACGTTGTTGCTCATAGTTATTCGGTAATCTGTGAATTTTATCCTATCAGAGTGGTATAGCTCAGTAATTATCTATACTTAAATGTTATTATGTAAGATACTTTAAAGGAATTGAGAATAACAGTAGAAAAATTAGTTATTCCTTAACAATAAAATAGATTTTTTTAATGGTAAATAATTCTATCATCAAAACAATTTTTTCTAACAACCAGTCTAATACGTCCCCCACTGCAATTCCCAATGAACTCTTCCGAAAATGACACTCATGCTCATCGCAAAATAAACATCCACGCACTTTGTGCATGCATTGCTATGAAATTGAAGTCCGTTGAACAAATTGAGTAGAAGAATAGGAAAGTGAATTTTAAAGTAAAAAGAAAAAGTGAAATTGAAATACGATACCCTATTGTATTTAATACATCAGTTTTGCATAGAATACCGTCGTCATAGAATAATGAAAATGTTAGGAAAGTATTTAAATGAAATCATACAATTTGGAGTTATCTACTTGAGTTGAAAAATTTCAAAAAAGATCAATGGTGGTGAAAAAATTAATGAAACCGCTGGAAGGAGGGAGAATACCATGAGAATTTTCGGATCAAACGAAGTCACATTGTTCTGTCTTAATGTTTCTGTGCGGCGCAGAAAGTTTTGAAGACAAGCCATAGGGTTATTCGATTTCTCATTCCAACACCAAATCGTTTGAATATTTGATACCATTAACCCTTAATTTCAGGAAGTTTCCCGCGACTCTCGCCACGTGACGCTATCGCTGGGCCGCCTGACGGTTGCAGCGACGGGCACCTACAAGTGTGAGGTGATGGCAGAGCATCCTTCCTTCCGCACCAAATCAGCGCAGGCTTTTATGAAAGTTCTCAGTAAGTTTGGCTGCTAAAAAACGCGGAAAATTTCTCAATGATTTCAGAACAGTTGTCAAAGACTAATTTCGAGGAGTATCACTTTCTTCTCCTCGAGTCCGTCCTAGTTCTCATGCATCACTGACAAATTTCTCGCCCCGCACATGACCTACCGAGGCTTAGTTTATGACCTACCGAGGCTTAGTTTATGACCTACCAAGGCGTTGTTGAAGATGCGTTTCCAAGATCTCTCCTCCAGTGAACAATCTTCCTCTGCCCATTAACATCGGGCAGGATTCTCAGTGTCGAAGTACAAAGAACTCAAAATTCGAGTAAGGAATACTGAATACTTATAAAATAGCACAAAAATGGTAACAAATGCAAAAAAATCCAAGGCTTGCGGGATTTACTTGCTACTGCTCAGAACAGGCCCATTGTACGGAAAAAATTGAATTTTGGAAACAGTGACGAATGTAATGGACTCTATGATTACCCAAGCATCTGCCATCAGTTGGCTTGTACATAACTAAACAAACAATCGGCAATGCTTTGAAGATGTTCAATACTCACTTCTGACCATGAAGCAGGCTGCTACTGGATTTTAACTTGAGCTTTTCTCGGCGAAGAGGATTATGATTTTGACGATATTTTGCTGTCAAGAGAAAAGCAATTTAACCCGTGAGAAAAATTGAAAACGACTATTTGCCTTACGCTGAATACTTCCATGTAACCAAAAAAGTACCTTTCCCACCCAAAAGCACGGACTGGGACCATCGTATTATCGAGTAGTTTTGAATTTGTTGACCAATTGAGGCTCCATGTGGTAAATGGAATGATGAATCTGGCCAAAAATCGTGGTACTTCATTTGAATACGTCACTTCTTCCGTTCAGGTCCTTTTGTTGAAATGAACTACATGTAGGTTTCAGCGAAATTACTACCTGGAACATACATAACAATGCACTTCAAATTGACTAAGGAACAGGAGAATGAGGGTTTCCACTTGACATTCACGATCTCCGGCTCTAAATTTAATTCACACTTTAATTTACAAGCAGAGAAAAGTTAAAATTTGTATGAGGTGGCCATCTAATCTGGCTGAATTAATAAAGTCGATCTTGAAAAATATGAAAAATCTCTCTGGACTTACATTAGGGCTAACCTCTTCCTGCAAGCACAGACTGATGCCAGTTGTAGCTAATAAGGGCTTTGCGATCAACAATTAATAAATTTGTTCTTATAGATGCGAATGCTTTTTTATAGCCTTTTTCAGAGAATCGTCGTACGATTTGCTGCGAAAGTTAGATTTTTATATATTTACGTTGTGTGAGATTTTGTCCTCTCTTTAGAAGTAGGTAAAATTTTTTTCAAATATCTATACGAATGTGCTAACAAACAGTAGATGCAATTTTATGTTTTGCTTATAATATTTTTTAACTGTGGCAGCGACTATTTCTGACTTAAACGTGATTCTGGCCAGGAGTATTAAAAAGACGTGATGCTTGGTACCTGTGGAAAAAATTGTTTAAACGGTTAAATCAGAGATTAAATAAAAATAAATAAAAACTGAACGTACGGTGGCAGGGGGTGTATAACTACTATATTGTTACTACACTATTGACGTGATTTTGACGAAAATCATCTCATGTGGATTTTTTTGGTCTTTGCTTGGTGCTCCAGTTCTGAGTAATCGCGTAAGGCGTTTTCAAATATTTCTTCTTTTGATTTAATCCTATGAGTAGTCAATTCAAAATTGGTGGCATGAGCTAGCCGCGTACTGATAATCCTTTGTTATATCCTAATTACACATGGAACTCATGCTTACCTTTTTGATTTAAATTCAAATTTTTTTGGTTCGATAACCGGCTAGCTTCGACGTTCCAATTGCAATAGAGTCGAGCCTTTTCTTTGTTTATTATACAACACCTAAAAGTTTTTATCTAGGTCCAGTAACTACCCTAAAAATTCTCCAAACAGATTACAAAATACCTTAATGAACTTGAACGATCTTTTTCATGTTTCCTAATAATCAATGGCAAGTTTGGGATAGCTGAGCAATTTCGCATTTTAACGAAATCGATGATACTTGCATTTAAAATTCATCGGGTTTACGAATGATCTCCCTAGAGATTTTTGTCCTAATTTTAGGCAAACATTGGGTTATCGAATATGTTTGCAGTCGGTTGTACAATATTTGACAAATTTCCTTTAATTGCCCGTATTTCTTTTGAATTTCCACAGAAACTGTCATAAGTGTCTGAGGTTTAATCACCGAAAATACAAAATTCAACGTTATAGTTTGCTTCCAAAAAAGGTAAATTCAATGTTATTCAATCGGATATAAGTTTCTAGTCGTAATTCATAAAGAAAGAATGTCTGTTTACATTCGAAAATCCGAGAATTAAATTTAGCTCAAAAACAGAAACTTACGAGTACTGACGTTGTTTAACCATCTGTCGAGGTAAGGAGAGTTTGAACTAGTCTAGGCTCCTTTATAATATTGATTACCTCATTAAATCAAAGAATCATGCGTTTAATTTACAATGAATTATATTATAGTGCAGCAGGCCTTTTCTGCTGCCGAAGAAGTACACTGTAGCAATTATGCGATACACATGTTAGGAAACCTATGTTGAAGAGTGGGTGACGCTAGCTAATTTCCATGATAAACCTTTTTTCTTGTTTCATTTTACACCCGACACTAAATAGCTTAAAACAGGTCCAAGTCCATTGACAGTTAGTGTGCAATATATGTAGTAGGGCACATTCATGCACTAAATTATTGCAACCTTAAAGTCGAGCTGTTCGGCATTACCGTCAAAAACATAGTTGAAAAGTAAACACATGGGACTCCTTGTGGAGTATTTTTTTTGGAGCGCTGGATCAACAAGGGGCAGTACTTCCTTCCAATCTGCTGATTTGTCAACAGCTAAAGTTCGAGGATTTCAATTCATTGCTGAGAAAACGTTTATGCGATTGCCAAAAGTTCACAGTTTCACATTCTGCGGCCATCCATATTCACTCTTCATAGGCAATTCATGCATTAAAACTCAAAATTATATTATATTAGTACTGTTCATTAGTAACAGCTAAATCTCTGTTAAATCTCTATATATATGATCTTAATGATCATACAAACATGATTCACACTAATAGGTGTCTTCAGATGCCAGGAGATTTAAACGTGCCTAAAGGGCGTGTCACTAGAATGATTTCAGATCTGACAAAGTTCAACTACGCCCTACTAATTATTCTAAGCTATGTTCCGTTTGTGCGATATTTTTAGCCGAACTCAAAAACTTATAATTATCTTGTTGGAATATCTTAAAGTTTGGTAGATTAAAGGAAGAAAAATTTACCAAACGTTTCATCAATCAAGTGAGTTTTTCGCCGACAGCATATTCCCTTCAACTATCCAAAGGAAATTGTTCCAAAAGCAATTCATATAAGAAAAAGGTAACTTCAGGAAATCGATGAGCATACAACCGTATTACTATATATCAAAGTTAAAGTTTAACTGTTTTATTGCGCGTTTCTAAGTAACAGATAAAAAATATGACATTACACTGTGTCAAATTTGTTAAATGCTGAATGCATCTACAAGCTTCATGAGTTAAAACCGTACTTTTTAAGTATCCCCAAGCACTGTTTCCTCAACTATAGTTATTTGTACTGTCAAATTTTTTAGACTTTTTAAGTCTCGGTTAGTTATAATTACTATTTAAGCCAGTGCAGTTCGATCAATTTCAAAAGAGGCGTTCTATCACTTATTGAATATCTGGAAAAGAATATTTATCTGTAAATATTTTCTCATAAACGAATTACAGGGATTCACATGTACACATGTTATGTGATTATTTATGCTTACTGTAATGTTCATGTAAATGCGATAAAGTCCACTAAACGAAATATAACCATCGTAACTTCTGCCTTTTTTGAAGAAATTGCTGATTTAGAGTACGGTTCGGGGTAAACAAAAAGTCTATAAGTTTTTATGAATTTTTCTGAGATATTTACCATTGGTGTAAAATGTTAAGACTATTTTTTCACTCGTGTGTTTTTTTCGTGAATTTGCTATAATTTGATTTTTTCAAAAAAACATAAAAAATAGGTGTTGCGGAAAATGATCCTTCTCCTACAATTTTGAACTTACAGAACTGGACAAAAATTTTCTAGATAGCTAATTGTCTTGTCTAGAGATCCGGTGCAAAAGTTTTCGAAATTGGATTTTTTTGAATTTTTGGAATTTTTTCCCAAAAACCGACCTTTTTTCGCTTTTTCGAAATGTTTTGCTCATAATTTTCCACGTAAATTGAAATTAAAACAAATTTTTCACTGGATTTTTAGATTTCTTTTAATAGCTGTTGATTGATATGTTTGCCATTTCTGTACCTTCGAAACTGCGAGAGAAGAATCATTTCAAATGTTAAAAAGGTGAGTTTTCGAGGAGAGCCCTTTTTCTAAAATTTGTTTTTATTTCATTCAGAATTTTTGAACTGAGTCTTCTTTTGAAATAAACTCCTCTACCTTTGTAGTTCTGAGTTCTATCGATTGATATATCAGCAATTCCTGTACCTTCAAAACTGTGGGGAAGGGTCTATTCCAAAA
The DNA here is from genome assembly GCA_014220935.1 of Platorchestia sp. MABIK. Lineage (NCBI taxonomy): Eukaryota > Metazoa > Arthropoda > Malacostraca > Amphipoda > Talitridae > Platorchestia > Platorchestia sp. MABIK. Next base: position 11,667 of record JACJUY010001190.1, on the reverse strand, counting down.
GTCAATAAATGAACATTTCAGAAAAGCGTAATTTTTTAGAGAAAAATTTTTCTTCATTACAAACTAATTTTTTTTAAATCAACTCTTTGCCATTCTGTAGCTTCAAAACTCCGGGAGGCGATTTTATGTTTACACAGCTAGCTAACTAGCTGATTACTCAGCAGCCGGACTCCAAACAAACACTCAGGTACACCATCATAATTTATTCCTAAGTAATAGCTTAGTACAAAAGCATTTCATGCAAGGCAATGAATGAACTCTTTTGCTATTCCCGTAGAGGAACACTCAAAACTCACTCGTAATAAGGGAGGAAGGGGGAGGTCACTCATCCATTGGCGCGCCCCAAGGTCACGCTAGTGCGCGTCCTCTACCCCGTATCAGAGACGAACCAATGGACGTACTTGAGATCCAATTATTTCGTTGGATGCGCAAGAACATTTTCTAAAACATGTGTTTATAAACCGAAAACCTACAATTATCCGTAAGTTGACCCGAACCGTGCTTTTAAACTGAAAATGATGCATGGTACTTATGTTTGAAGCCAACAGTCCATTATGGTTACAGACCACAGAAAAATACTGTTGCGAATGAAGCGTTGCTGCGGTGAAAAATATACCTTCAATATTGTAGGATATCAACTGAGGAATATTTTTGCGAAAGATTGCATTGTGAGGCCACCGCCTCACAATTGCCCCAGTCATTTTGGGGTCTTCTTGAAACATTATGTGTTATCTCAAACCCTTTCCGAAATCCTCTGCTCTGTACGTCTCTAGGTGGCCGCTTAAGTCGTCCAGAAATCAGAGGAGTGCAGAACATATATGAGCCCACCACCAGTATTGCTGTAACATGTCATCACGACCATGATGCAACTCAAGAGCCCAAGCCTCAACTGAGCTGGTCTATTGATGGTAACGAGGTGAGTGATTTAAATGACGACTATATGCGATTCTTCAGTGGATGTAAGGTGAGATGATTCTTGAGTTGGTGAGGGGCTGCCTAACACCTGTTACAAGTCATAGACAAGTTACGCGACGCAGGAACCCCTGTTGCACTGAATAACCGTTCAAAAGAGGGATTAAATGAAATTGTGCTTAATTAAGAAGCATTGTGAGCCGTGCCAGAACTGCAGAAAAGATTTAGGATCAGTAGCCAATCATCAGGGGTGTCAATTTTTTGCACAAATTTTGAGTTCTCATTCAAATTCGAACTATGCATCACCTTGTGTGGACCTGAACTTATACGGAGAAAAACTAACCCCATTTTTATAATTTGAATAAAGTTCCTATCATTTGTAAACCAGGAGATAATTTTTATGTATATCTAGTCAAGATTCGCATAAGGTGAATTATCACTCTAGAGTCTACTTTATTATGCTGTAATATGATTCTATTATACTAATGAAAGCACACAAATATTATCCAATCCCACTAACTTATAAGCAATCATTTAATAAATTACAAGATCTAGAAGAAAACCATTAATAACTTCATTTATTAAATCAGGTTTTTAATAAATGAATTTATTGGTAACTTCATTTATTGAATTAAATTTGTTGTATTTGTGTTTTCGCACTCGCAAAAACCGCTGTCTTTTCTATATTTTAGACGACATTTTTATATCATAATCTATCATCTGAGCATTCTATCTTTTTTAAATCATAAGTAGCGCTTTGATTGCGTTAAAGTATTTCAACG